>JAOUQW010000026.1:6302867-6321393 GCA_028565825.1 Olivaichthys viedmensis | reverse complement strand
ATAGATTTCCGCCATTGTCTTTTGGTTGAATTAGGCGGGACTATATTGGGAATAGATGATGTCAGATAATCCCATATACGAATGACAGTTAGCGATATGCTTGAGTCAGCAACCCTTTTATTCCCACATACAGAAACTTATTTCCGGCTCACTCAGCCTGTTGATCTAGCTACATTTTGTATGTTACACAATTTTTAGTGCAGTAGTGTGGTCAGGGCTATTAGCTCTACCTTTTAAAAGCCGGGAAAGGGACGAGAGATAGTGGCTGGACTACAACCTTTAGCAGTTTTCTTGACGTTTACTCCTACTGCTGTAAAAGAGATGCCTCTGGTTAATTATACCGCAGCCTTAGTGCCGTTAATGTGATAGTAGGAATTGAAATGTGAGGACAGTAAAGCTCATTTTAAAACTCAAACAGTAACTGTACTGCTTGTGCTTAATCACTGCGCTGCTTTCAGTACGAAAGTATGCTAATAAGTGTGGCTTTTAAAAAACCCCAGCTGGAAGTTTCGGAGCCGCAAACAAGCTCAAAGAAAGCGCAGTCTTACTTTATTTTCGCCACTTGCAGTGAAGGCGTTCTAGAAATAATCTCAAAACAAACCCAGCCACGTTGTTGACTTGTATCTTATGTAAAAACACCAGTGTTTGCAGCTAAACATTGATTGGCAGCTGAACATATATACAGACTTGCCCATTTATGAGGTACTGATGAGTAAGTGTGGTATATTGAATGTTGGGGGTGTCATGTAATTTCATAGAAATAGAATTGACTTGATTTGCTTACTTTACTAGGCTATCTTTGTTTTATTGGTCAATACGTTATTTTTAATATTTAATGAAAAAGTTGATTTATATGGGTGAAAGGTCATTCCGAAGACTAGATGTATCAAGAGACAAACTGAGTGTATCGCCTCATGCCTACTGTGAGAGCAGAGATGCTTTCTTACTTCCAAAAAAGACACTCTCTTGAAAATGACTTTAGTCAGACTTTTTTTTTTATGGATCATTTCCAGTCTATTTTCGTGCTGCAGACTTGCTGTACAGCACAAGCTACAAGGAAGGCAAGCTGTGAGCAGAAATTCAAAAATAAACTCAGTGTGATGGATGGCAATAGAGACAGAGATTCAAGCTAACTTTTATATTCAGCTGTATAAACTCACAGAGACAGATGTTCACAGCATGGAGATTTCTGCAGGCAACAAACAGAATGCCTAAATAATCACACACTTGCCTTACCAATTGTACGTAAACAGCTTCATAAACGAGTAGAAAAAGTCAGTATTAAAATATGAAATATACAAATTGGAACTATATTATCACTTCCAATGTACAGTTCTGCCTTGAATCTTTGGAAATCTAAAAAAAAGCCCCACCTCGTACCTGAGTCTGATGCTTGTGCGGAGTGATGCCAAACTATTTGCTGAGAAAGAAAGGGGCTTTAAGATGGCTGCGACCACTGTTTTAAGCTATACAACATGCATTTGTTCATTTATATAGATAACAATGCATCAGGTAGTGTCCGAAACCACAAAGGCATGGCTGTTTGAAATTACTTAACTACTCAACATGGTTTAAGGAAAGAGTAAGGCAGCTAAACTGACGGCTGTAAGCTTCCCTCACTTGTTAGCTACGTTAGCCTTGTAGTTGCAGTGCAAAACTAAAGAAGTAAACTTCAGACATCAAATGTCTTGACTTATCAATTACATTTGAGGTAAGAGGAAATGTATAAACTATATTTTTGGCTGAGTTATTCATTTAAATCTAATCTCCAGTTGCATCTTGTAGATAATCTTTAAATGAAAGAATTAATTTTTTTTTTTCTCTTTTTCATAGGACATTGTCCAACTGGGTTTATGAACTTGACAAGTGGGCACCATCCATTGTGAAAATTTCTTACAAGGTTTGATTTTGGTTTTCTGTGGGTGACAGAAAATATAAGCTAACAGAGAATAGCAAACAAATGACTGGTTCTCTTTCGAATGTTTGTTCGGTGTCTCACTATAGGAAACGCCTTAGGCATAACCGATCAGACCAATCACAGCCGTGACACACTATGGAGGTGAAATCTTAAAGTTTATTTCTGCTGCTCTTTTCGGTCTAGCTAACACATCAAAGCCAGCTAGCCTATTTTTACTTAATTTACCTCACAGTGTTTGACTTTTTTTCAGGAAACACATTACGGCAAGTTTATACTGAATAACCTGTTATCGCTGGTCCCACTTGCTAGCGGTGCTTGCTACTCTGAGCTTTTGCTGTGCTCAATATGGTCTCTTTTGCACAAAAATGGGATTCGTTTGTAGCTAAAGAGATCACATCCTGCTCTTGTTCAGCTGCCTGTGGATTTGAGCAAGGATTCCCATACCATTGCCAAGTCTGCAACCAAGAGGGCTGCGAAGCCTTCTCAATCATAGGTTTCCTCTAGTTGGGCGGAGGTTATAGAGATTAAATCTCCCAATTTACCTCCATTGTTCGATCAGCCACTATTCGCCGACAAAGGGGAAGTGGAGGGCTAGGAGGAACATGAAGAGGTCCTTTGGAATGATCCCGAGGATGATGATGAGGATGCTATTTCCCCCTCAGCGCCGATATCCAGGCTGGCTAGCTCTCAAAGCGACTATATCATGATTAAGGTTTGCAAAAGTGCTGCAGCCAAGCTCATTGAATGGCCTGCAGCTAAGGGTGACCCAGGTGTTAGGAGGGACCTGTATGATGGCAAGAGACTCCCGACTCACTTGCCAACTAACAAACAGTTGCTCCCTGCATTGCCTGCTTTCTCTGAGTGTAGAAAAAACTGGCAGCTAACCCTCTGGAAACAAGAAGCCATGGGAAAACTAAGGATCTTTTCCCATCACTGGAGTGGGACATCAGCACTTTGAGTAACCTGTTCTTCCCCTCCTGCCAAGAAGACGAGGCTGTGTGCTCTGGACAGTCAAGTTTACTGTGTTATGGCCACCACAATTTACCACTTGTTCAGTTAGTGCCCCCCACTCGAAATTCCACCCCCTCCCCACCAGAGGGCCCCAGCACCCCTCTTGCGGCTTCTTCAGTGGCCTGGCGCGCATGTGTAGTTCATTCCTGAGTTCTTTTGACAATAACAAAGGGGTACATTCTCCAAGTTGCTATGAAACCCCCCCAAGTTCAAAGGGGTCGTAGCTTCAGTGGCAAACAGAAAATCATGGTACCATTCGGGCTCAGTCTTGTTCCCGGGTTTTCAGCAGGTGTATAGAAGCAGCTTTAGCCCTGCTCAGGCACACAGGGCTCAGAATATCTGCCTATATAGAGGATTATTGAATCTGTTCTCCCACAATGGAACAGACAGAGCAAGACACAGCAATTCCTGTTTCCCAATCAATCAAACCAAGAGCTGTTCAGTGCCATCTCAGAAAATAGGATATCTGGGTCTTGAGATCTATTGAAATCTATTTGTCACATGTAGCGCGGGAGACAGGATACAAGCGCAAGCCTTTGCAAACACCCATACATTTATTGCAAATATCTCACTAAACTACACGCGCGCGCACACACGCACGCACACACACACACACACACACACACTGCAACATGGAATATTAAACAATCAGGCACAAACTGGACGGAAACAAGAGGGCTTTTTGAACACTTACTAATCATGAACAAACGACATGCAGGTGGGGACAATCGCATGATGATACAGGGAATGACAAACAGTGAGGTGCCGTGCACATGACACTATTTATATTTGCACTACTCTTTAAAGATGACAAAGTCATTTCAACAAGGGGAAATTCTGATCAGTTCAGAACCTGCCTTTGTTTGTTATTTAACAATTTTTTTAGCAGTGGGACCCTTCGGCTGCTAAGGATGAGATACTATTTCGTCCCAACACTTGTCCCATTGGATGGTAGAAGAGATTGTCTTAGCATACAAGGCCAGTGGGCCCGAGAGCTCATTCCGCTCAGGGCATGGCTACCTCATTGGCCGTGTTTTTTAATTTTAATTTGTGCTGTGGCCAGCTGCGCAATTGCCGCACACATTCATAAGATTTGATCAACTGCTCCTTTACTGCTGGCACATGCAGTCTTCAGTATCGGCACATTGTAGGGATAAAAATAAATAAAAATTAAGCCTCTGTCTGGATGGTACGGTTTCGGAAAGCATGCAACAGTGGAGTTATCTATATCGTTTCTATAGTGAGATACTTGCATAACCACAGTTCTTCAATAACTGTATCTTACCACACTTCCCTTCTTGCATTAAGCACGGTGAAGAGCATGTTCGAGAATGCCATGCAAAGGAGTCGCAGCAGGTGATATAGGGTAGACGGGGCTTCCGTGTCACGCCTGTAATTTGTCTGTCCTTTAAACACACTTGGGGTCATTGGTCGCTCAGACTTGAGGCATTTCCCATAGTAAAATACTTCGTTCTGTTATCAGAGATACGTGGTTGCGCAAGCAACCTAACGATTTGTTTTTGTGAAAGGGCACGCCATCCATGCGGAGGTCACTGCTGCCTCAGCTTCGCAGCGGGAAATTCAATGTCCTCCTCACCACCTACGAGTACATCATCAAGGACAAACACATTCTCGCCAAGGTAAGAGCAGAGCATGAGTTAAACACAAATAGACTTCGGATGTCACCATGACTCCTCTGACTGGTTTCTTTTTGGTAAGGAATCTTCTTCTGGTAAGTAATCTCTGTATTTCTCTATTTAATTGTGTATTTATTTTCCTGTTCATGCTAAGATCCGCTGGAAGTACATGATTGTGGACGAAGGCCATCGTATGAAAAACCACCACTGCAAGCTTACACAGGTGTTGAACACGCATTACGTGGCCCCGCGCAGACTTCTGCTGACAGGAACTCCCCTGCAGAACAAACTGCCTGAGCTTTGGGCCCTTCTCAATTTTCTCCTGCCCACAATCTTTAAGAGTTGCAGCACCTTCGAGCAGTGGTTTAATGCTCCATTCGCCATGACCGGGGAAAGGGTGAGACAATCCTCCTGCGTTCCAAAATATACATTTTCAATCAGGAGAAAACATGATAAGAAAAGAAAGTAATGTTCTATTTAAATCTACAGATAAATCCAAAAGTTAAGCAGTCAGGGGTGCAATCTATAGTGCGCTGGATCCAAGACGGGATGTTCAGGGATAATAGGCTTTTTGACACCTGCTCTTTGTTCCTTCCCTGTCTATGCATTTCTACAGTTCTAGTGACTCCTTCGGTTACCTTAACTTAGGGATGAGCCAAAAGAAGTTTTAAAGTAATGGAAGTACATGATTGTGTAATTAATGCATTGATTGCCTGCAGGCTAGAAAATAAAAACATGAACCTCAGGGGAATATACATGTGCTTGTCCTGATCTGAATTTAGATTAGTAATTTATTTCCATGGTGGTATTTCACAGGTGGATCTAAACGAAGAGGAGACTATTCTGATCATCCGCCGTCTTCACAAGGTGCTGCGACCCTTCTTGTTGCGTAGACTGAAGAAGGAAGTGGAGTCTCAGCTGCCTGAGAAGGTGACGGATGACTAGATAGGCACTATGTTTATCCAAGGCTGATGTTGCATATCAGGATCCCATCTTAATTGCGCAGTTTATTGACTTTTCATGTTCCTTAAGTTTGGCAAGCAGTTAGACTAATTTGTCCCATTTCCCATTTTCTTTTCAGGTGGAGTACGTGATCAAATGTGACATGTCAGCCATCCAAAAGGTTCTTTATAGGCACATGCAATGCAAAGGCATATTGCTTACAGATGGCTCAGAGAAAGACAAAAAGGTAAGTGAAGAAGGAGCAGGAGAGCTTTGCCTTTCTCTATTTGCCCTTGAGATGCTTATTTTTCCTTAATCCTCCACAGGGTAAAGGAGGGGGAAAGACTCTGATGAACACCATCATGCAGCTAAAGAAGATCTGCAACCACCCTTACATGTTCCAGCACATTGAGGCAAGTGCCAGCTGAGAAACAATAGAGAAGCTGCTTTAATCTGCTGCTGGAATGTAAACTGCATCCAAATGTATTAGTAGGCCTCATTGACTGTACATACTCCATTTTCTATCTTCCCTTTCAGGAATCTTTTGCTGAGCACTTGGGCTACCCAAATGGCATCATCAACGGGTGAGCAGTTTTTAAATTAAACCAAGTCTTGTGTAACCTTGAAAATAATCATAAAGGATTAGTTATGACCTGATTTGTATGTGGGTTACAAAAAATGTCGTTTGCTTCCCACTCTGCCAGTGTGTGAGGGTTGTGCTGTGGGTAAAGATTGATGAGATGTTCTCCTTTTGTCTGTCAGTCTTGAACTGTACCGTGCATCAGGGAAATTTGAGCTGCTAGATCGGATCCTGCCTAAGCTACATGTCACCCACCACCGCGTGCTGCTCTTCTGTCAGATGACCTCCCTCATGACCATTATGGAGGACTACTTCGCCTACCGCAACTTCCTCTACCTACGACTAGATGGTGATCTACATATTAAATGTTATGCACTACATGTAAAATAAGCAGGCTGGACGCTTTCAAATAGCTCTTGAGGATACTTTAGAAACTTATTTCCACTGTGATTCATCAGTAGGTGTATTTCCTCCTTATAATAAGGAAAGTGTTAGTCATTATACATCATGTGCAGTGCCACACTTATGAGCAGTGACACAATCATCCTTGTGTTCCAAAGCTGTTTTGGCCAGGCAACAACAAAAATAATTGTTTGGCTCATTTTGCAGGAACAACCAAGGCTGAAGACCGTGCCTCACTGCTGAAAAAGTTTAACGATGAGGGCTCACAGTTTTTCATCTTCCTGCTGAGCACCAGGGCGGGGGGTCTGGGCCTCAACCTGCAGGCTGCTGACACTGTTGTCATCTTCGACAGTGACTGGAACCCCCACCAGGTCTGACTCTGACGGAATGAGAGACTCTGAACTGGGGTGCTGATGTTAAGTGGCATGTTAAGCAAAAGCCTGGAGCTAAGCTCTTATCAGCTAAATTTAAATGTCATGGTAATGGTTTTGGGTGAAGATTGAGGAAAACTCAGACACCGTCTGAGTATTTCATGATTTTTCATCAGATTTGGGTTCGTTTGGAGTTGAAATATCCATGTGTGGTTTTTCAGTAGGCAGCGTCATCCAATTATTCATAGGGATGTTATTAAAAAAGTTGTTGTGTTTCTGAAATATTTAGACCGCCCTCTGAAATATTTAGAGGACCCATGATGATGTACATTAGCCTTAGTTTTTCTTATAAAATTGCTAAGCATAAATAATTTAGCCTTTTCTGCAAGAATCTGCAATGAATTTTGCACTTTACCTCTTTTCTCTAGAGTTTAACTCTTATGTTCTGTTTACATCTTGGCAATGGTCATACTGTCGACCCAGGACTCTTCAAATTTAATAGCAATGCAAAAACAAATACTCAATATATCTGCTCATCTCAGTTATTAGGACTATAAACACGACCCCTTCACATGCATGTGGATCCTTATGATGGGAAGGTATGTGTGTGTGTGTATGTGTGTGTGTGTGTGCACAGGTTGGCGTGCAAATAAGAGCTGAAGACAATATGATATAATATAATCCTAAAATAAAAATTTTGTTCCACATTTACAAAGACATTTACTAAAACATTTATTTTTTATCTTTTTACTCTCAAGTCATAATGACCTGAACTCCGAATTCATATTTATATTAAAGATATTATCAAACAAAACACAAAGTGTTACTTTCTGTATGAGGCCAATAGTTGCAACTCAGGCCCTGGTTTGATCTTGCCGTCTTCAGGACTTGCAGGCTCAGGACCGAGCTCACCGAATCGGGCAGCAGAACGAGGTGCGGGTGCTGCGTCTCTGCACAGTCAACAGCGTGGAGGAAAAGATCCTCGCTGCTGCCAAATACAAACTCAACGTGGATCAGAAGGTCATCCAGGCCGGCATGTTCGATCAAAAATCCTCTAGCCACGAGCGCAGGGCTTTCCTGCAGGCGATCCTGGAACACGAGGAACAGAACGAGGTAGGCCAACAGGAAACCAGCTCGGAAATAGCCTTGGGCTTATTTTACATTGCATATTTCTGTGTGTAATAATTAACACTCCATTAAAATTGGAATGTAATGAAACCTAGTTTAAGCACCGTTTTGTGTAGATTCTTTCCTCACACAGATAAGTCACCCAAAAAACATTCGGACGTGCCACTGAAGTAATCCACGTTTTTCACTCACAGTTGATTCAGGTCGCAGGTCATTCGACATATCTGCCTGGCTGCTCAAGTTTTTTTTTTCTGCTGTTGCATAGCTAAATTATCCACAATGCTTACATTGAGCACTTCGGGTGCACTGGTGTTTCTAAACTGAGGACAGGTAGGTGGCTTGTTTATTAGCAGGAAATCAGCCTGAATACAGTGTAACTTTGATAACATGGATTATGCAGGGCCCATAGCATACTTGGGATAGTGATCTGGTCTCGAGACTGCATAATGGTGGTCTTGATCTGGGTCTGGGCCTCAGCTTATGGTCACGGACAAGATCGCAGTCATGTTGAATGTAATGAACACCTCCTTTCATCACTAGTCTGTGGTCTATTTTAACCGCCACATCTTTTGGGTTGGGTTGTAACGGGACACAAGGACTGGCCTTGTGTATTGAGAAAAGAAAAATGAAGTCTGTATTCAGATCGTGTTATGTTTATAAACACAGAATTATAGCTACTTTTATCTGAATAAAAATACTTTTATAATACTATCTTAAAACATACATATTTTGGTTTTAAAATGACATTACTTTAAATTCCAACTGCAGTGCTTCTTGCAGGAGCTCCCAGAGGTTTATGGAGCTGGTTGGACACCTCTCTCTCTCTCTCTCTCTCTCTCTCTCTCTCTCTCTCTCTCTCCCCCCGACCTTTTGATATAAAACTTCCCAGAGCAGCTTGATTGGGTTCAGGTCGGATGACTGAGCAGGCCATTCCATTACAAGTACAGCACTTCCTCCCTAAATCTCGTACACAGCTTTGGGGTGTGTTTAGGGTCACTGAAAATCAAACAATACGTTGAAAATGGAAAAAATAAACAAAACAAAAAAACTTAAGTTGTTGCCAAACTCCAAACTTGGACGGGCAGTGTGGCAAAGTTTACCTAGCAAACTGACCATTTGGTTGCCACATTATGAGGATTTTGGACTTTATTTGCAGTCACTATTTAAATGAATACAAATGACTAACCTTTTTAAACTCCCAGTAATTCATAGTAGGCTAATTATTGAATGCTATGCTTTAAGATGAATCACTGAATGATAAGTCAAGACATAACCACAACAACAGAAAGTTAAAATATCCATTGCCCACCTGGCCAGTTGGACCTATTGACTTTAGGTTAGTTTGTATTAAAACAGCATTACAAAAAAATCCCCTCGACTAAACAATGCCTGCCAAATACTTTGTATACAGGCTACATTGGGGAGCATGTTGTAGTGTTTTCTCAGGCCATATTAGTAGGCCCTAAATGGAAAGAGATTTTAATCTATACATGTAGATCATCTATCTAAAATGTATTAATTAAGCAAAATTTTGACCTTGAAACATATAAAATCCCTTCTTTTTTTTTAATGACTCTTCCAATGACTTTAGGCCTGTTTAATTAGTTTCAGTACATTTGTGAAGCTCAAATTTTTTGACCCTTTTTTTACTCTATAGTCTTGGTCTGGGTCTTGAGTCATGACTTGCCACATTTATGGTCAGTGGTATTTATGGCGAGTGTAGATCACAAGTAATTGAGGCATCACAGAGCTGAGTTGTGGTTGGCTGGTAGAGTGTGCTCCGACAGTTTTTCACAACTGCGTACACATTGTTATTGCACGCTGGCACATGTTAAAACACATTTTACTGGAGTTCATTTTCATTGCAAACCTTTTGAACACTTTTTCTAAAACACTTAACATGGTGCTCCACTTCTAAGCTCAAATTTAATGCTGAACTCTCATGCCTTATTTTAACACAAAATGCCTAAATTTGAAATTGAGTGAACCCAAACACTAAAGAACTACACTTCTGTATCACTCACTGCCGAATGAGAAAAATTAAATCAAAATGTCATTTTTGAAAAATAAATAATATAAATGCAAAGAGGCAGTGATAGACCTAGGTGTCAAGACAGTGCGATTCATTTATGCCAAAGCGCTTCCAATTAGGACTATTAGCCATGAACACACACATAAATAAAAACAGGATTTAAAGAGTCCTGTGTTGCCTTACAGAAGGATAGAAGAGGAGAAGAGTATGGAAGTAGAGACAGATGATGAGGAGTAGCAGAAAGGCCCAAGGAGACCAAAAGTCACAAAATGAAATTCAGGCTTCACTCGTCAACCATGTCATCAACCATGATATGCACATGAGAGAGGCTGAAGATTTTTCCACCTCTGTTTGGCTGGAGAAAACGTGAAAATGTGGTGTAGAGAAATTATCCAGCCAAACAGAAGTGAGATGGATGGATCTGGTATAGTGGGGGTTTTCTTTTTCCATTATAAATGGATCGATTCAAGCTCGTTTGTCGGCTGTTCTGAGTGTTATGTTACTTTTTATTCATTCATTTTTAGAGCCAGTGTTTTAATTTTTCTTACAATATATGAATATTGGCAAAATGCGTGTATAGTTTTGAGAAATGTTCAGGCATTTGAGATCAGGAACACTGTTTCCTGAAAGGTGTGTAAGGAGAAAAACTAAGACATACGATACAACACATCCGCCTTCACACAACGCCCATAAACTCTTTGGAACAGTTAGTTCTGGCCACTGGCATAATGTGAATTTCATCGCACCATAGTTTGTTCAGCAAATTACAGTCCATGTCAGTATTCTGCTATAAGTTAGCAGAAGTTAGCTGTGAAACAATGGGCTGTTTCCTGATCAATTCCAGTTGCGTCTGAGTAGAGGCGACTTGGAGAGCCCTGCAATTTCAGTTGCATGAGTTGACAACAGTTTAGTGGGGCTGCAATATTTATTTGTGTCCACTAGGGCTGACCCGAATAATTCGAACACTCAAGTATTCGTTTGTTAGGTTGGCATTCGATTTTATTTGTGGTATTAGGAAGCTTCGTCTTTTTAATAACACGACATTTTTAGCTTTTTTTTTTTTTAGCTCCGAAGGAATTTTGACCAGTCGCGCCCACTCCTGCAGTTCTTTCTGTTTATAACCGCATTATTTTCAAAAATTAATTAAATGTAAACTTTGTGGAAGTTAACCAAAATTAAGGTTAATTATAAAACGGCAATATTATTGTTTTTAAGGGTGGTTTTGAGAACAAGTATTCGGATACTCGTTCAGAAAATCCAACAAGTATTCGAAGCCTGTAAAATGCTTTTCGGGCCAGCCCTAGTGTCCACCATATGATGTTGCTGTCAGGCCTTATTTTAGTCCTTACCAACACATTACCAATTTATTTTAAGGATGAGTTAAACGTAACTGAATTTAAAAAAAGACACATTAAGAAATTTACCTGACTTGGTCTTTTTTAATTATATGGTTGTGTGTGTTTGATTGTGATATTAGGAGGAAGATGAGGTTCCAGACGATGAAACATTAAATCAAATGATTGCTCGCAGCGAAGAGGAATTTGAGCTTTTCATGGTATGGGTGACACGATGATCGCTTTTTTTCCCTCCATTACACTGCATCATGTGATTATCCTCAGTCGTTTAGACCAGTTTACAATAGCTTCAATACATTTCATAACAAATTATGAAAACGAAAATGGATCTCATCCCTCCAGCGCATGGACTTGGATAGGCGTCGCGAGGACGCGCGTAACCCCAAGCGCAAGCCTCGTCTGATGGAGGAAGACGAGCTGCCTTCCTGGATCATCAGAGACGACGCCGAAGTGGAGAGGCTCACCTGCGAGGAAGAGAAGAATAAGATGTTCCCTCGCGGATCTCGGCACCGCAGGGACGTGGATTACAGCGACACGCTGACCGAGAAACAGTGGCTGAGAGTAAGGCCACAATTTTACCTATTTTCCTAAAAGTAAAAACTAACAGTGCAGCATTTTGGCATGTTTAACACAGCTCAGCTCATAGGAAAGTCTGAGTCTCAAAGTAATACTTCAAGACTCAAAGAAAATCTTTAATTAAGTGGAAAATAAATAATTCTCTGACTTATTGCTCCCAATATTTCATTGTGCCAAGGGCAACAATAACAATGTGGCGAATGCGCTGGAGTGCGCAAAGGAACAAATAAGGGGTCGTATTCGCCAAAAAAGGAGCTCCTAACTAGCCGAAAAAATCTTTAAAAAAATGGGAGTTAGTCATAATTTTAAGAGCCCTAATTTTTCGATCTAAAAGTGTTTTAGTGCTAAAAGCAGCTCCTAAACTTAAATTTGTTTTGACCTAAGGCTGCAAAATACAGAAAAAATTAAACCTTCTGCGGTCTTAATAAGAAAACATGAGAAAGTTTCTTGACATTTTGACATAGTGTTACTGCTAATGTTGGTTTTATATTCAATATTCGCCACACATTCGCACCTCCAATGTCAATAGCATTCAAAGAGAGCCTGTGAAAAGGTTTTCATTCACATAAACCTCATCAGCAGAACACACAGACATGTTTACACTCTTACAATATGAGTATTGTACATGAAATACTATATGAATCTTACGTTCTTATTGTATTTTGGACAATCTTTTCAACGTGTCTCAGCGTTTTTAATCAGCGTTATGCTCGATGTGTTATTACGCATGTGTGAGACGAATGTCGAATATAAAACCAGCTTTATTTCGGTAAAACAAAGTCATAATTTCTTTACAAAAATACTTTTTTTTGTCTTCTCAACTAACACCTCTAATTCGGCTGAAATTGTAGTTTGTTTCCTGGAAGATCTTTTTAGGATCTAAACTCAGCATGGCTGTCAAACACATATGCACACACAGAAGCCTCATTCAAATTCTGTTTTCTCCACCTTCTTTCCACATGATGTCATTTACACACTTATTCGTTGTATAAGTGCCACAAGACATCCTCTAACTACAATTTATCAGATTGCAAAAGCAAATTAGTACTCTTTATTTGGGATCTTAGTAAATCAGGGCCTTAGAGATAAGTTTCTCCCCAGAAGGTTAATTACACACAGCACGATTAATTATGACTGTGTACAATCAGATACGATGTCACACCCTTCTGCCTTTTTTGCTGTATCAGAGGAACCTCATTAGATATCTTGCCCAGTCCATGTTACTCACTTTTTCTTTGTCTGATTGTATCTGCTGCACGTCTGCACAGCAATGCTCAGGCAGGCCCTCAAACAAAAAACAACATAAATTAGTCCCGACACTCTCCACAGTTGGTCTCATTATTAACAAGCTTGTTTCTGATGCCCTCATGCACCTCCACTTCTCTGAGACACACACACCCTGGTGAGATGCCAGATCACGTCCTCACTCCCCAATCTGCTCTGAATCTGGCCTATGGGGCTAAGCTCTAGCATAAAGAGCCTAAAGGCGTGGAGAGACCTGGACACGGTACATTTGGGCAGAGACTGGCTGAACGCTGAAAAAGTCACAGAATTTGTTTCTGGTCAATGTACAGTGTGTGGTGTTTGTTTAATAAGACTGTCATTTTTATGTCCTGTTACTTTGACTCGGATGAAGATCAGATCACATTTTGGGAGCCACTCATGCAGAAATTAGGATAGTGTGGTTCGTTATTTTTACAACTGCACATGAATTCTACCGAATGTCTTTACATATTTACATGCCATAGTGGCTCGACAAATTGTGTTGAATGCATGACTGAGCTCAGTAAACAGTCTGTGTTACTACGAGATAAAGTCAGTGGCACATTTCTCAGCCTTAAAAGACATTGAATTACAATATAAAAGCTAGGCAGAAGCTTCAAGTAAGCGTTCAGCCTAAAACAACACCACACTCAAACTAGAATTCCACACAAAAATCTAGATAATGTTGATTTCCTGGGCCGTTCTTGCTCCATTTTATTAAAATCGTTGTCTCCGTGTCTGCATGTCCGGGAGATATTATGTCATCATGCGTTCGTGCCGCAATTTATTGATGTACTTTGACGTGAAAACTCCCAGAAGTGCAGAGTCCGGTCCAGTAAATCACCATTTATATTTTTGTCTGGAGCCCTAGTTACTGTGTCTGATGTTGTTTTATGGTGAAATATCACATTAAATGCCCATGATCATTCGAGGTGTTGTGAATTCTGCAGAGAACACAGAGAAGTTGCAGAGTTTAGTCAATTAAAATGGGAGCGCCAGAGCATTAATACGAAAACGGAAATTCAATTTAGTGTGTTGCACCCCTTTGCTTCGGGGCTGTAGTTTTTACTGATTAGTTCTTGAAATTGAATGGTCTAGCCACATACTGTCTGCAACACAACATTAAATTTGGAAGTCTGCTAGCATCAGCTTACTGATTTACCTTGGATTATCCATCTCGCTGTCTAAGCACCTGGCTTCAGCTTCAGCAGGTGTGCTGAATTAATACTGAGGATCAGGCTTTGATTGTCATGATAGCTCAATTATGTACTGGAATTCTAGGGCAAACATAAAAGATTAAAGGTGATGGATAGATAAAGCTAGAAGATTGGGTAATCTTTAGCGCAAATGGGTTTGTGAGGCATCAGTTTCTGTGCTTTAGTGTGGATTTGGATGGGCTGCCTTTTGCTTCTGAGTTTTAGATGAGTTTTTGCTCAACTCGTGGGAGTCAGTGTCTTTTGAGGTGTATTGCAAAATTTTGAAAGTATACCGTGTGAGTTTGACTACAGGCCTGAAGGTAGAAGCCTTTAATTTGTTGACCCCACAAATGAACCACAAGGTATTTTGAACTCATCAGCTAGATGTGTGCACCAAGCATTGTACCTGTCTTCTTGTGTCTGCACTAACAAGGCATACACAGAATGAAATAATTGCCTTGACTTAATGCATCTTTAAACAGACATCTCTTTTAAGCCCAACGTTGCTCACTACCTTAAAAACTAGAACATATAAATATATATAGTTCCTAATGTTATGACATGCTTCAAAGATTGAAGTATGTCTGGAGAAGACATTCCAGGTAGCTGGAACGAATTAAGATCAATACTGCGTCCTTGCTCTCAGCTCAATCAAACTAGGTTGTAGGAGTGATAAGACTCCCAAAGGCTTCATATTAATATATAATCAGACACTCCACAGTCTCGGTCACCTATTGATAAAAGGCTGATAAATTTAAACATCACTGGCATCATAGTGGCTTAATCAGAATTATCAAAATGAGCAAAAAGCAAAATGAGCTTTTTCACAGGAGTCTTTTATCTGTATCCTGTGTTAGAATATAAATTGCGTGAATAATTCCATGGCTATTGCAGTATTCAGTCAGCATTTGGTTAAAAGCCCCTTATTCCACATGTTCACTGTGAGTCACGTGTATTCGCCTAAGAAATTATATTCTGCTGTATTTTGTACATTGGAAAGCGTGTGTAAATGAACTTCTGATCTTGAGCTGGCTAGTCGTGGGTAGATATTTAACGCTTCCTGCTATCTTTGAAATGATAAAAATGAAATGATTAGCTTCTCTATTTTGGTCCTGCAGGCCATTGAAGATGGCAACCTGGAGGAGATAGAGGAGGAGATACGTCTGAAGAAGCGCAAGCGCAGGAGACACTTTGACAAAGGTAGCCGGCGCGAGGATGGGGACAAGGCCAAGAAGAGGAGGGGACGCCCCCCGGCCGAGAAACTCTCCCCCAACCCGCCTAAACTCACCAAACAGATGAGCACCATCATCGAGACAGTCATTAACTACAGAGA
Organism: Olivaichthys viedmensis; assembly: GCA_028565825.1. NCBI lineage: Eukaryota > Metazoa > Chordata > Actinopteri > Siluriformes > Diplomystidae > Olivaichthys > Olivaichthys viedmensis. The sequence goes on along the minus strand of JAOUQW010000026.1, from coordinate 6,305,649 downwards.
CGGGTAAGAGCACACAAAACGTATCTCTCCTGCATGTGACTCAGAGCTTCCTCTGGTTAAAATGTGATCCATGTCATTGTTTTGACTGTCGCAATGAATTCTTTACAATTCCACCACAGTCAGAACACTGCCAGGCACAGCCAAGATGATTTCATTTTTTATTGGAGGTGATGCAATGTACTGAGAATTGTGGCAAACATGCCACTCACATTTTTGTTCTCTCTTCTCGTGGAAAGTTGGGATGTCTCATACTGAATGTACTGTGCTTATTTCACTTTAGTTCACATTTTTCTTTCCCCCTAAATATGCTAATAGGGGCCTCTTCTCTGCTCTCACACGCAGACATTTTGCATCCAAGAATACATTACTTGCTTTCTACGGACTCGCATTTATTCCATTTCTGACCGTGGTGGATTTGCATGTTAATTACAGCAGACACTTAGCACACCTTTTTGGCTTGTTGAACAAGCTTTCCATTCTGCAGATTCTGTGGCCTTCTTCCAGTCAAATGCTGCATACACTGGAATACACCAATATGATTTAATAGAGCTGCAATTGCCATGACCTGTGGGGAATTTCATGCAGGGCCTTGTCTGGCAATTGCAACATGTGGCTTGGGAAGTCTGGGCCCACTTGCTGTTATTTCAAAAATAAATTACGATTGTGTAAGCACCATTTGTCAGGAAAACCCAGTGGAACAACAGGACAACTCGCCATACAATGTGAAGAGTCCCTCATGCAATCATACTTTAGTTGTATCTCACAGAGCAATCTCCATTAGTGAGGCGTGATCTACAGTATACAGTGTTTATGCCTATTATTGACATGACAGCCTCCACGTTATAAATAGAGCTGATTAAAAACTAGTTAGCATAAAATATTTCTAGATGCTTCATTAACTGTCCCCAGTTGTATTTTAGAGAAATCTCCAAGCATTTGTTGTTAAAAATTGTATTGTACAATATTTATGGTAATTACCTTGAGTCTATGTAATGCAGCCACACTGGGTTGTGTAGCTAGTGTAGAAATGATGCCAGTTGTTGAATTCCATTCCATTTTGCTATAACTGATTGAAAATGGGCTTAAAGTGTGATGGTAAATGATTGTGAGCGCAATTATGTGCACCGTCTCTGAAAAACCCCATCCAGAACACAGGCGTCCAGGGAGGCAAGCACACTGTAATTACACCAGTATGAGCCTTGATTTAATCATGAAATAGGTGATGAATCATCTGTGTTTTGAATGCTGGTTCTGCTACGTGCCTTGGCAGACACCAACTCTGCTGAGTGGAAAGGGCGGTAGGGAGGGTCTAGTGAGTTTGGCCCTAGTGGCGTGAAGACATGGTCACTTAGGTTGCTTTTGCATCATGATTTTGCTATTGATGTTTCACTATATTATTCACAAGAGTCAAATTCAGACTGTTCCAGTCATGTGCTGTACTGCACAATTAAAGAAGTCCAGAGGACGTTTGGAAAACATATTGTTTGTGAGAATTGATCTTGATAAATCTTCCTAGACCTTTATGCAATACTTCTTGGACGACTTGGGATGTAGATAGACCAATATAGCAAGATTTTTTGAAGATCAGGAACAGAAGATCATTCTCAACCATGCATTCCCAGGAGTGGACAAATCAGTAGCCCGGGCGCCCGGGACAAGCAGATTACGTGTCCGAAAACAGTGAAACTCTGCAAAATACAGAACAGTGCAGTGCAAAACTGTCATGCAACTCTGCTAATAGCATGTCAAGTGAAAATAACTTGCTGCCGTTTTGCCGAGGGCGCAAACACGATAGCAAACACATTACCTGGATAAAAAATAAAGACGATGGCTACACGTCTTCTCCCTGGGAATTCGAGTACTCACTCAATTTCGTTGGTCTGTGTTAATCCACTTAACTAGCTAACTAACCCGTCATGATTTGGGGTTAAATTACGCCAACACATTTTAGCCTACACATTTTAGCCTAGTTAATTAGGTTTCTGGGCAACCAAAAACATGAGACTGGGCAAGCACATAGGAGCGTTCACTTGCCCGGTGGGCTAGCTAATGAATGTAGGATTTGTCCACACCTCACCCTATATAACCCGGAAATACACACACAATCACTGCGACGTCTTTCTCCTGGTTACAGTGACAATTCCAAGCGTTATTCTGATTGCAATTCATGTGTTTGACTAGTTTCGTTTACCTGGCCTCCGGTTCTGCTTTTGCCTGCTCTGTGTTGTTTGCCGATCGTCTGACCTTTGCCTGTGACCCGATTTTGATTTTGTCTAACCCATTTGATCTGTCCGCCTGTGAATCTGCAAATAAACCCTACATTTGTTTCCAAACCAGCGTGCTTCGTAACGCATAACAAGATCTTCTGTAGATCTCATGAATCCCGTAATTAAACTTTATTATAATAATAATAATAATAATAATAATCATCATTTTTATTTATATAGCAGAAAGTACTTTACATATAAAAGATTAGAAAGTCAAAACAAAGTATTTATAATGAATTGACGATAAATATAGTATTAGTATACAAACAAATAAACAAGATAAAAGACCCAAGAGCTAAGAATAGGCTAAATTAAACAAGTATGCCTCAGCTAAGCGATGTGCTCAGGGTGGGCTATATTGTTTCAGAAGATCAGCAAGATACGCCGGAGCTAAACCGTTTAAAAACTTTAAATATCATAAGCAGTGCTTTGTAGTCAATGTGGAACTTAATAGGCAGCCAGTGTAGCTTGAATAGAACTGGGGTAATGTGCTCTGACTTTCTTTTCCTGGTAAG
>JAOUQW010000026.1:6238918-6254263 GCA_028565825.1 Olivaichthys viedmensis | reverse complement strand
GGTATTTAAACACTTAATAATTACTAACAAATGACATGCAGGTGGAGACAATCACATCACGAGACAAAGACAAAGAAAACAAACACAAGCGCGTGGCATCCGTCGCCATGGCGACCGCCACGCTACATCACGCGCTCAGCCGCGGCGTGACATATTTATGTAGTGAATTGTTTGTTACCCACTTACCACAGTGCTTGTTTACACTTAGATTAGTTTAAAACGTCGATATATTAATCAATTATAAAATTATTAAAATAATAATTCATTGTAGCCAAAGTTTTTTTCTCACATAAAATTTCTGCTCCAAATATTTAAACAGCCCTTGCATTACTTACAGTGCATGACCAGTTATTTAATGCATTAGGATCCATGAATTATTTCTTCAGTCAGCCATGGGCAGAGGAGTCATTGAACACATCAAGCTGAAGTGACAGCAAAGGTTTGCTGTAACCTTACCAGAAAAACATTGTGCGGTTTCAAGTAAAGACCTAACAACTCGTCACAATCTTTATTTGGCCTTAAGATGCCATTTAATCAGAAATGGTAACTGTTCCACAAAACCCACAAACGCCTCAATAGCCTGTATATATATATTTTTTACCACCCCCAGCACTTCCCAAAAGCCTGGATCTAACAGTGAGCACTCGTGGACAACCTTTGATGTTAAGTGGCACTCTGTCCCTGCTAGGTGTGTGTTTCACTGGTCTTAATTAAAACTGCTGCCGGTCTGGAACTTTTTATGCGTAGCCTCGGTTCTTAGGCCTGTGAAGTCTGTGGGAGCATACACGGATCACTCAAGCCCTGGTGGAGGAGAACCAGGAGGAGTGGGCTTACTCACATAAGATAAGCATGTTTCAGGCTTGTGAACATTCCTTTGAAAAAGGGAGGAAAGAGGAATCTTCAGAATGATCTAACACTTCTGGACCTGCTATGCAAGAGCCCAGAATCTTACCAGTTGAAACACTGTAGAGGATATGGAGATTGTGGTACATTCTTGAAGGTATTTCACCACTAACCTGAGACAGTGATGTAGAACTGATGGAGCCAGTTGACTGGCAGAAAACCTTTATTACAAAAACACCTTCATAGATAATGGCAGTTAAACTTTATTGACTTCTATTGTTATCTATTCACCCAATTCTAAAAACATGAGTACACATCTAAGAGAATTCTATGGAAATAGAGCTAATAGTAGTTGTATCTCCTCAGTCTGGTGCAAAAGCCTGAGCCGGACTCCTGGCAGAGCTTCACACAGGCAGCTGGCCCAGCGCCACGGTTCTCTGCCCCACACCGCACCTTTTGTCCAGAACTTGGCACTACTAATGAGTGGAGCCAGCGCTTCAGATTCATGTCTTTTACATGTCTGCAGCCATAGATGTTCTTCAGGTCCATGTGCTGATGCAGGGAGGCTTTTGAACGCTACTTTTTCCTTAGCCCAATTAATGCCCAGCATCCCTCTCAAGGTGGACAAAGAGTACACTGTTAAAATTGCTGATTTTGTACAGTCCACAATATACATTGAGGGTTTTGGGGGCATCTGCTGATACATTTTAAATTATTATTTTAATTGTATTTGGTGTTGGAACAGTGCTTAGCAGTCTAGTGGACTTTGACATTTTGCTCAGGTGGAACGTTAATGGAGAACACTGGTAATTACCTATGACCGGTTGCGTCATACAGCTTTCCTCTGCAATGTTCTCATGTGGAACCACGGTGCACGTCAAACAAAGAAGTACAGGAGAAAGTAGAAAGTAATAAACAGCTGCTGTGGTACACTGCTGTGCTCAGTTTTAAGAGGAAATTTTTTTTGCTCTCTGACCATTCGCATAACCATGTGTGCCCAGCATGTGACCCAGTGCATGATTCATTGTATTGTGTTCCTTAATGACCCACACTTTTCAATGTCCCTTTTTAAATCTAACTGGACAATATATCACTAATGAAACAGTTTTGACTTGTAATAAGCTGTATTGAATTTGTATGAACCCCAGTCTGAAAAATAAAGATGGTTAGAAAACCTCTGCTGAGACGCTAGGTCTCAATAAGGCTGGCCAGTGGGCGTAAAATTCTGCAGTTGAAATTCTTAGAGTTTATTGTACTTTTCCATCGAGAGAAGTTCCTTTGTAGTCCTGCTGCATGGCACTGCTGTTGAGTGTCTGAGATTTGGTCACACGAGCCAAGTTTCCATCCAATTTATGCGCATAATTTAAGCGATAAAATGAAAATGCGTTAAAAAATATTTGCTAATTTTTCTGGCGGCAGCTCGTTTCCATTAAATAGACGTTTTGTGATTTAAAAAAATGCTTTAGGTAATGACGTCACTTCCTGCAAAAACCTTTTTGAAAAAAACCTACCAAAAAAGTTTTGCTTTGTCAGTAAAAAAAAATTGTGTTCGACACGTTTTCATTAAGACTTTCATGTATATCGTATATCGTATTTCGGCACAACACCGGCGTCCTGCTTCTCCCGCTGGTGTGTTTTATTTGTTTATTGAGGCACTGACACATAAGCGAATTTATATTTCGCCAGGGGATGCTACTTCATCTAGAGTAGTTCAGGAAGATGTTTTAGAGACTAATGAGGGAAAAATATATAAACATGAATAGTCAATTCCATACAGAGAGAGACTGAGAAGGTACCTAAGGTTATAGTACATTGCTGAGTGTATTTTTACCTGGCTTGCATTTATAACCCTTACCAGTGTATGAACTTTGTGAACTTTGTAGTTTTTATGTAAAGGAGTACCAGTGTAAACTCTAAAACCAGCCACCTGGAGCGAACACATTTCCCTCCCAAATAAGCTCAATTACTCTTTTCAGCATCCAGGACTGAAAGCAGGTAAAGTTTGGATCATAGGAGATTATCCTGGCACCTGTAGCAGAAAAGAATAATTAACCTAAATCAGGACTTCAGAAACATGCCACAGTTAATGTTAACTGTTATCTCACTCAAGAGGTGAGGGCACTTCCACTTTTCCAAGCTCCTTCCACAAACAAGCTGTTTTACTAAATGTGAATTTAACACACAGAGGCATTTTCTAAGAGGCACCTGTGCTTTTGCTGTTTCATAAACATACAATGGATCAGAGTGAGATTATTTTAGAGTATGAAGTTACTGACCTTTTCCTAAAGCCTCAGCAGAAAGGTTTCGAGTACATACGCATTTGCTGGATTTGAAGATTGTGATACCTTGGCTGACAGCCAGGTAGGGACCGTACATCTACAGCCTTCCTTGAAAGAGAAAGGTATTTCTTAAAAGAGAAAGGTATTGTTTTGCCGATTTGTTGTGTTCCTTTAGGCTTCAGATATACAGAAGAGAGCATGTTAGAGATTTAGCAAAAAAGGTTTCCTTTGATTGGGAACGAACTGGAGCCAGTTTCTTTCCCCCAACTAGGCACAACTGGGCACAAAAGTCGTATTCACTAATAGTTATTGATGTAGCTTGTTGATTCAGCCGAGGAGCTTGCGTGTTGCAGAGGCCTGACCCCTGAGCTGTTTTGGTATATGGTTTGAGGTCCAGGAAGGGAGATGCCTGAGGATATGCAGAGGCAAGCTGCTTCTTTAAGTGTGCTTCAGCAAAAACCAAGAAGAAGTAGGTCTAGCCATGTAGTTTGGCGACTTTTATTAATATGTTTATGTGTTTACCAATTTTAAATCATGACCTGTCCAAACTTAATTAGAGCCCACATTTTCTGTTGTCATTGCCCTGGACATTGGGACCTATTCACCAAAACATTTCAGTTTTATTTTCAGTTAACCAGCAAGGGCTCGACACCACTCAGAGTACTGGGCAAATGTTTGCTCTTTTTTTTTCTCTCTTGACAACTCGAAAATAAATGAATAAGCCAGATTTTATTCTGATGTCTTTTCAAATGGAAATAAAAATGAGGCTACGCCTCATGTGTTTTCTCTTTACAACGTTTGATTGGATTGTTTAGATAGAATATGTTTTCTAAGAAAATTTGCTTTAGTTATTGCACCCTTAGAACGTGGGAGATTCTAAATAACCTCCTATTCCAAACAAATAACGTTCCATGTTTCAACCTTATAGTATAGTGCATGAGTGAGTCTTTATTATGTAAATTTTTCTAAGAAATCCATTAAATATTTGTTGAACCTTGTTTAGTATGCTTTTTCTTCCTCAAAATATGGAGAATGTTCTTTTCCTCCTCGGGATGGGCAACTTTTGCATCTTTTATCCATGAAAGAAATTAGTCGATGTAATTTTTTTGCTAAAAGTTCCTTTTTAAGGAGGGATGAAAATGGCGGGTAATGATGACGAAGGTTTGCACACATTTCTTAACCAAACATATCTTTAAACGCGGAGGGTGAAAGGTGGCAGTGTCTTAGGCTGAATCCAGGCTTTTTTCTGAAGGTGGCAGCGTCTTTTTTTAAAGCACGTTCATACCAGCTACTTAAAAGTTTAGACTGGAGGGCCGTCTTAGAAAACTGGACCCCTTCAGCTGAATCCCATATGTTTGTCTTGGCCAGCGGTGGCTGTCTGCTTGGCTAGCCCTGATGCTGGGGATATTAAACTGATGGAACACAGAACTCTTGATCCCTTTTTGAGGGCTGCTATTTAGGTAATGGCAAGGCTCTATCAAGCCACCTGCTTTTGTCTACCACATGAAGCAAGCGCCTTACTGGTCTATCTATACGGCACATGACCACCCTGTGTTATATAGCTCTTATTGAGAGTTTATCTATAAGATATATTTTTAGTTGAATGAGGAAGTGCTGCATGTTATTTTTTACCCTGCCATCAATTTACATTTATTTTAATTTAATTTAAATGCAACATTTGCCTCATTGCTGTAAGTGGGTTTTATTCTAGTAATTTCCGCAGCATGTGTTCTCTTTGGCCAATATATGGTATGCTAGGCATGTGTGGACAACTCTGAGCTCATCACTGTGTTGAAGCAGTTGCAGGCTCAAATGCTAACCATATTGCGTATTCAGTGTTTTGAATGTCCTGTCGATATGGATGGAACATGCACTGAAATTTATTTAGTATTATAAAGAAAGGATTAGGTGGATGTAGAAGCCAAAGAACTCAAGTATTAAGCATCAGGGTAACTCATTTTAACCCCCATCACTAGGTTGAAAATGGGTTGGCTACCAATAATGGGCTGTGTGAAAGGAAAAGCGCTTCTACATTGTAGTGATCAGAGCATAACTGAAGTTTCTTATCTTGCGCTATTAACTAACAATTTCCAAGAGCATAGCACATTCTTGTTCTTCCACAGTACGTGCATCTAAAAAAACACATCTTCCACCTAATCCTGACGTCTGTAAGGTTTTAAAAATGAACCAGACAGATGAAAATATATGCATTTTCTAGATCATCAGAACAGTAGCTGAAGACACTCAATCAAAGCAGAGAAGGACAGCATATATACACATTTTATGTTCAGCAAGAAGGGTTCTGTATTTAAATGCACAATCCTGGTAGTATACAGTATGTGCCTAGAATTAATGCCAGTGAGTAGTCATAGCATCATGACATTTAAGGATGCGGTAAAGGTATATATGGTTTGCTGACCATTGGGCCGTTTTTTGCATGTCTACAGGCCCAAAAACAAAAATTTATATGAAATTTTGGGTCTCCCATCTTTAGTCTCTTTCAACAAAGTAATCCCTATTGCTGTACTCAGATACTGCTAACCTGTAATAGATGCTACTCAAGGAACATCTCAAGTTTGGCAGTTGCACATCTTATCTGATTTGGTGTCAGTATTGCTTGAAAAGTAGTTTATTCAGTAAATGTAGGGGTTAGGGATGTGCCAATCACAAAATTAGGAAGAAAGGGATTTTTTTTACTACTTTTTACATTCGATTCCCCTCCAAATATTGGTGTGAAATCCTGTAATTTATGCCGCAATATAAACATGCAATGATAAACATTCCCATATGGGGTTTCATCTAAGTGAGTACTTTATTCTCACTTTTGTCCTTCTAGAGTTCTACATTGTAGTGATCGAAAGTTTGATACCTTTTCAATACTACAACGTGGTAAACGATTTGATTCTATAATTTTCGATACTTTCGATGCATTTAAATCGACCAACACTAAACTGACAATGTATTCTGCCTATAGGCGAAACTATGGGCGAGACGTGCAGTGGCTTGAGCGCTAAGTGCACGGCTAAAGAAAAGTTATTTCACGCTCGTAAGTTGTGGAAAAGACGGTCTCAAAGAGTGAAATTTGGGCATATTTTTGCTTACTCTGCTTATAAAGATGAGCCGCCAACAGGCACAACACAACTTTTGCAGTATGTAAAAGAAGTTATAAATTCTCCACTACAAAGCAAACACCACAAGCAATGTGGCTAAGTATCTAGCATACAGCATCTTGCTCCTTTACAAAGATTCCGCAGGTTAGATGGCAATACGCTGGGGAGCTTCTGTAATTATAAAACTGGTTTATTTAAAGTTTAATGGCTTTTACTTCAGAGATATGGCTAGCTGTTTTTTTGTGTAGTGACTCGTGAAGCTCGTGACACTGGATTGGCTACCATCACATCGTTTAATTTTTACGTGGCCTAAATTTACAGGTGAATAATGTAATATTTGGGTTTAACAGAGAGATAAGTGTTAAACACACAGAACATCATAACCGCAAATTATGAATTGATGCTGTTTAATAGTACATGTGTCGCCAATATCGCCCTCAACTCTCCATGCCCTTATTTGCTGCTTGAGAGGCACTGTTTTTAGCTTCATAACGGTGTAGTTTGGGGTCATACAGTATAGGGCTATAACTATAACTGTTATAACTAACATTTTTGTGTTTTTGGAGAGAATTTATGGTATTTTACGCTCGGACAACAGCAACTTGCTCCCGAGTCCCTTTAGGCAGCGCTACGCGACTCTAACACATGCGGTTTCAGAACATACTGAATGGGACCATGTTTAAATCATTTAGTTACCCATCTGGTTTATTTAACATATAAAGAGCCAATGACAGTGTGTGAATGTTTTTCCTTTTTATTTATTTATTTCTATATTTATTTTTGGCCAAAGAATCATTTTTTGTATTGAGAATCGTAATTGCACTTGGTATCGGTATTGAGGTCAAAATTCTGGTATGGTGACAGCCCTATATCTTTCTATATTTTTGTATGGATTTACCTCAGAGCTGTGCACCCTTGCAAACAGAGGCTTTTTGCTTGAACTCTACTTTGTAACCTAACTTTAACTGCAAAATTTCATTACCAACTATGTCAGATCTACTGATTTGCTAGGACAGAGATAAGCTCCATAATATGGAAGCCACATGCACGGTCTAAACATAGCCCTTTTGTCAAGCTCGCCTCAAACTTCGGGATTTGAGGCCCACCAGCCACTCAATTCCAAATTGGAAGGTTACAATAAGCAGGGCAATTCTCCAGCAAGTGGCAAAGCTGAAGATGCAGGGGATTCATTTTCCCCAGAAGCATTTAACCATATCAGGCGTTCTCAGTCTAGAATGATATGTTACCACAGTGCAAAGAGCATTTACTAATGTATAGCTAATGCTTGTAGCAAATCTTTTAAATGTCAAGGCTAATGTTATCTCATGCCTGCGATGTTATTGAAGGTGCTTGAGCTGTTGTGTAAATATTTAGTTTTGAGCATCATCATGCTTTGCAGTCACAGAATGCAGAATATTAACCTTAGGTAGGGTTAGTAGGGTATAGCTTATTGCAGTATTACAATCTCTCCCTCCATTTCTTACACTACTCTCCTTTTTTCTATCCCGAGCGCCTGGGACAAGCTGATTATGTGTCCGTACTATCAGTTTTATATTTGGAGTTGCCCAACAGACGAGTTTGTTTCTTTTGCAAAGCAATGTAGTGTGACGAACTTCAGTGCTGCTAGTGGTGGCTCAGTGGTTAGGGTTACTGGGCTACTGATAAGAAGGTCATGGGTTCAAGTCTTGGGACCACCAAGCTGCCACTGTTGGGCCCTTGAGCAAGGCCCTTAACCTGCTCTGCTCCAGGGGCACCGTATCATGACCCTGCGCTCTGTTTTAAGTCGCTCTGGATAAGGGCATCTGCTAAATGCTGTAAATGTAAATGAAACTGTAGAGCTTGCTACTCGTTACCAAATCTCGTCGCCTGCTGCACTACACACGTCAACCGAGGATGCATTCTGACCGTTTTTACAAGATGGATTATTTAGCCTGCATGGAAGGCAGACAATCTTTTCAGGATTAGAAACACGCAGGGATGTGAAAACACTGACAAAACTAGGCAAAATACAGTACAGTGCAGCGCAAAATTGTCATATAACTCTATCACAGTTAAACACAACATGTGAAGCGAAAATAGAGATTCTAGCCAGACTCGAATAACGTCTTTTACGGAGAGAACGCCATAGCTTATAGCCTAAGTGTTAGCCAATGACTTGCTGCCTTTTCGGACGGACACACGATATGCTCCATCAGAGATATTATCAGGAGAGGACACTGGCTACACAAGAGTCGTCCCTTCTTCGGAAATCTGAGTCCGTCCTCAGGAATTCGAGTACTCCAGTACACATCCCTAGTCTGCATTAATGCATTTAACTAGCTTGTCGTACTATTGAGTTAGATTATGTTAGCTACCACTTTTAACCTAGTTAATTATGTTTTTGGGCAACCAAAACATGGGACTGGGGAAAGAACATGGGAGCTTTCATTTGCCCGGTGGCCTAGTGAAATTAATTTATATCCGCCCCTGTTTTTTGAGTCACATGTTGCTCTTACCCACCCACCCATGTAGACACAGACACACAACACACAATGACAGGTTATTAAAGTCATCCCACTTGCCACATATTAAATATCTGGTCCTTCAATGCCAAAATAGTGTTTAATGTGTGCAAAACAGTTCAGTACTGATTACCTAGCAATACAACATTCAATCCTTTTTAAGATTTATTTAAAGGGATTCCTTAAACAGATGTATGATTGGGTCAGATTACTGATTACCTAGCAATACAACATTCAATCCTTTTAAAGATTTATTTAAAGGGATTCCTTAAACAGATGTACGATTGGGTCAGATAAGATGGCATTTATTGCATTCTGAAGGCACACATGAGAGCACTGAGAAGGGCCAGCCTCTGATGAGGAGAGAGAGAGAGAGAGAGAGAGAGAGAGGTAGTCTTCTAGCACATTCCACAGCGCAGCTCTGAGAGGCTGGTCTGTGTACATGAGGCCGGTTCTGGGGCTGGAGGCACTGACTAAAAGAGCTGCTTTAAAAGAGCAGGGAGGTCAGTGCGTGCACACACATTTTTACACACACAAACCGTCCCGTATGCACACATTGACACATACGTACCCACTCTTGGGGCTTAAAACACACCCAGTAACACACACTCTCCTAAGAGGGACATTTCTAGATGCACACTGAAATACAGTACATTAAATAACCAACCTGTCCATTCAATATCAGCATTCAACTGGACGGACATACAGTAAGTTGTGATGCAAGGATGTGCAAAGGGATGTTTGCATGCACTGCACAAAAATGTGTACAACCACAAAAAGGGACATTTATCTTTAGAAGGACACATGCATTGTGAGGAAAAGCTTTTAGTTTTAGTCATATAGATTTATCCTTGAATGGCCATTTCAGCTTTACTACAGAAAAGCTATTCATTACATTTCTACGTTTCTCTCTTACCGCATCTTTTCGAACTGCTGCTCATGCAACATCACTGGGCAGCTGAACACACTCGAAGGAAAGCGCTAACTGCCTTCTTCCGTACACATGAGTTCACAGATGCCCATCATTAGCTAGTGTTACTCTGATTGACAGGGGAGAGAGAGTAATACCATCCCTCCCACCCAGAGAGCAGGGCCAATTATGCTCTCTTGGACTCCCGGCCACGGATGGCTGTGGCATTGTCGGAGCTCGAACTAGACCTCCGGACGATAGGGCAAACACTTTACTGTTGCGCCACATTTTTAAAAGTCCCATAGAGACATGGTCTGTGTAGACTGAATGAGTCGACTGATCGAGAATGTACGGTTCTCTTAAGGAGACGAGTGAGACACAGACCAAGGGTGCCCCGCAACACCTGCTCGTCTCGAAGAGCTGTACATTGTGAGAAGCTGTACCTGGCTTATATTCAGAAGGAGGGGCTTCCGATATAGCAACAGCCTATTCTCGCTGCTAAAGGTGTTTTTAAAGTGGCTTCAAGAGTGGTTGCGCAGGGTCGTTATCCCATAGAGACATGGTCTGTGTCTCACTCGTCTCCTTAAGAGAACCGTGGTTTAGTGTATATGCAATGCACTTTATGATTTGAAAATTGTAGAACTAGGATCTTTCAATAATTTTGAGATCATCTTTTGAGAGTGAACCTAAATGTAAAACATCAAAGGAAGGTCATGTGAAAGAGAAGGAAGACCTCATGTGAAGTGCAAATTTAACTATTAGTAACCTATTAGTAACCTAACAGCATTGATGTTATTGACTATTATATGTAAATTAATTGGTTATTGTAATAATTGTGATATGGATGGATTTCTATCAAGTTTACACACGCGTAAAAATGCAATAGGACAGATGGGTTTGCAAATCCCATTGCAGAGGTGGATTTTAAACATCACAGCTCCTTTTGTACTGCTCCACCCACACCAGTGCAGCGTGTTAACTTATGACCATGAAAATAGCAATAGAGAGCAAACAAAAAACAATTAGCTTGCGTACAACCAAAATAGTTGCGCCGGCATGGAAATATAGCCTTAATTTTTAGACCTTCGAACATTGTTGACTCATAAAGAACACTGTCAATTTGTGCTTTTTGAACTGTGCCAAGGGGAAAATGGTTTGTGATGTGTGAATCACTCTAAGGCAGAGTGAGCCAGACTGCGAGGCACTTCTCATGTTCATTGAATACATTGGTGTGTATGAGTTTAAACTGATTTGATACAGAAATGCATGAGTATTAGTTGCATTTGACCTACTAACATTGGCATTTGTTTGCTTTTAGAGCTGAGGCAAGCAGAAAAATGGTTTATGATGCTTTACGATGCTCTGTCTTTTTAAGGCAGAGCGAGAGCAGTGATAGATTGTTGCATTCTAAGTTTAGTAAAGATAAGCCTAGAAGTTCATCACATTGAGCTGTTTTGGAGACATCACCCCCCCTAGTGGTAAATGTCTAACAAACTTCATGTACTGACTCGGATTGGAGGATTTGGAAAGGACTGGACAAAATGTGCATGAGTTTGAACCGTTTGAGACAGTTAAAGTATGCCAGCAATCAATTGATCAGGACACTTATACTTCTGTTGATTCAGATTAATATAATGCGCAATACTGTCTTCAAAAGAAGTGTGCATGAGTCTGAACTGGTTTTACAAAATGCCTGATTAATTCAGAAGAACACGCATATTTACAAAGTCATCCATCCCATGTGGACTTACAGGAGTAAATGATTCTGAAAGATATACATTTTCATCAGCATGTGGGAATCTAACCCTTGATGAGCCTGATGCTCAACAAGTTCAGCTAAAGAAAATACCAAGAAAGCACTGTATTTATGAGCTTTTGGCTGATGGGGTAAAAATGTAATGAAGATGTAAAATTTACTGTAGTATTTAGAGAAACCATATACTGTTTGATGATGTGGTTAAAATGGATGTGGTCATAGTTCCCTGTACAGTTAATTGTACAGACTATGCAGTTAATTCTATTACTGTACAATTACAAGTTGAAAGCCAAATTTGGCATGCCTTTTCAGAATGCTATTAAATAAATATCTCCAAATTTAAAATCATAGTAATCCTGTCCATACTAATTGATTGGCATATGGTAGCTATATTGTTGGCATAATAATGTGTAGATTTTTGCAAATTAACACTAAATTTGTGAGAATGGTGTAAAAATCCTGGAACTAGTTTGCTAAAACCTACTTATGCTCAAGGACAACAGCCCACCTGGATTTATTTGTGATTTCATTCCCAAACCAACGTAAAGTGAGGAAATTCTCATAGCGAGTGCCATCGTGCTGCTTAACCTCACGAGGAAGTGAAGGCAAGGTAAGCGCGCCAGTGCACTCGTGTATCTCAGACGACCAAATTCAGACCATCAAATGCATCACTTGTGCAACAAGAGAAGGGAAAATATTGGACCACTGCTACACCGCCATTAAGGGGGCATACCGCACAATTCATGCAGCTCTCGAACATTCCGACCATAGCTTCGTTCACCTCATTCCTACATACAGGCAAAAACTCTAAACCGGTGGACCAGTGATGCAATAGCTAAGCTACAAGGCTGTTTTGACTCCACAGACTGGAGCATCTTCAGAGATGCGACAGCCGGGCTGGTTGAATACACAGACACAGTGACGTCATACATCAGTTTCTGTGAAGAGAGCTACATTCCAACCAAAGGACAGGTGAGATACAACAATGATAAACCATGGTTTACAGTTTCGTAAAGAAAAGGAGGCAGCATTTAAGAGTGGGGACAAAATCCTTTACAAGGAGGCCAAGTACCAGCTGGAGAAAGGAATTAAAGCAGCACAGAGAAAATATTCAGATAAGCTGAAAAGTCAATTTGCTGCTAAGAACCCAACATCAGTCTGGAAGGGCCTCCAGGCGATCACTGAATACAAAGTGAGAAAAACCCCCCATGTCCTCAACGACCGCAAACTCTGCAACGACCTGAGTGAGTTTACAGCAGATTTGAAAAAAGCCGATTCCACACCCATCTCACCATCAGCGAGCAGGATATCCACAGAGGTCAAAATGCTTCTCTTCAGAGATCAAAAGGTGAGAAAGGCTCCAGGACTAGACTTCGTCTCACCAGCCACCCTAGAGCACTGCTGTGACCAACTGGCACCTGTCTTCACAGACATTTTTGGACCTCACAACATGACATCATTGGACCTCTGCTCTGTTCCCACCTGCTTCAAATCCTCCACCATCAGCCCAGTCCCCAAAAGGAAGAACATTACAAGCTTAAATGACTACAGGACAGTTACACTGACCTCCATAGTCATAAAGGTCTTCGAACACCTGGTCCTAGCTCATCAAAGGCTATCACTGACCCCTTGCTGGACCCCCTGCATTTCGCTTACAGAGCCAACAGGTCAATGCAGTCAATCTGACCCTGCACTTCATACTACAGCATCTCGACAGTCCGGGAAGCTATGCTAGAGTTCTGTTTATGGACTTCAGCTCGGCTTTTAATACCATCAACCCAGAGCTGCTGCAGGTCAAACTCTCCCAGTTGTCTGTGCTAGATCCTGAAAAAAAATCTGTGTTGGTGGCTCACAGATTTTCTGACAGACAGAAAGCAGCAGGTGTGTCTGGGAAAGCACACATCAGACTCTCTGATCCTCAGCACAAGAGCACCTGAAGGCTGCGTGCTCTCGCCCCTCCTCTTCAGTCTTTAGACCAACCAGCACCTCCAGGGACCTGTCTGTGAAGATCCTGAAGTTTGCAGATGACACCACCCTAGTCGGCTTCATAACCAATGGTGACAAGCCCCCCACTTCCTCTCAACATAAATGGCTCTGTGGTTTCTACAGTCACTCAAGTTCCTGGGCACCACTATATTCAGGGACTTGAAGTGGGAAGCGAACACAGCCTCCATCGAAAGAGAAACAGCAGAGGATCTTCTTTCTGAGGCAGTTAAAAAAAATTCAACCTTCCACAGGCTCTGATGATCCAGTTATACACTGCTACCATTTAGTCCATACTCACCTCTTTAATAACTGCATGGTTTGGCTCCTCCACCTCACAGGAACAAGCAAACTTCAGCGTATAATAAAGACAGCAGAAAGAATAATTGGGTGTAATCTGCCAACTCTTCAGCACATCTACGACAGCAGGATCAGGAAGCGTGCTGGCAAGATTATAGCTGACCCCTCTTTCAACCCCTTTCCTCCAGCAGAAGACTAAAAGCCATCAAAGCCAGAACAACCAGGCACACAAACAGCTTTTTCCCCCAGAGCTGTAACCCTCATCAACCACAGCGGACACTTGACACTTTAGCCTGAAACCCAGCACCCCCCTTCACATTTTGGATCATCAGTACAAATGTACAATGTTTAAATCACTTTATTATTGCACAGTGACAATATTACTTTGTACTATACTGTATTTAATACTGTACAGGTCTCTTGAAGTCATGCACATATGTACATGTTCAATATTCGTTGAACTTCATCTGTAGCATATACTATTTATCCTATTTATTTTAGGTTAGTTTTACCCCCTTATCTATTTCTTGAACCTCTTTCAAGCAGGTAAATTGTTCAGTGTTGTCTGTTTAGTATGTTACATGTGCTCTCACCAAGACAAATTCCTTGTATGTGTAACATACCTGGCAATAAAACAGATTATGATGTTAGGATCACCAAACGTACATTACTTTAAAGTTTTATAAAAATCCATCATAGAATTCATGAGTAACAGATGTTTAAGTCAACCAAGCGCCACCCATATCATTTACAAATTCTTTTTAAAATAATTATTTAGGTTCAGCATCTAGGTTTGACATACTATGCAAATTATCTTAAAATCTAAAATGATTACAACTAGCCAAGAAATCATAGAAAAAAGAATTGCGTGAATGCATTAAGGGCGGAAACCGGTGGGAGCTCCAACAGCGACCAATCTGACTTCCTCACCTGATGAGACTGACTTTTCTCATCACAGACAGTGTTGGGTTGCAGCAAATATACGTTATAAGTTTAACTGCATTTCCCACAGTGAGGTGGAAATGTGTTCCATTTTTCAATCAAGTAGCTTGTAAATAGTGAAACTATTTTATTGACCGAGTAACAGAGGTAAACGCTACATTGTTTCATTTTTTAAACATATTTTACAAGTTTTTGAACGGATGAACATAGAAAATGAAATGATTTAGTGTTAATCTCCGCTACTCAGTCAATAAAATAGTATAACAAGCCGCTTTTCTCTTTCATGGCAATGCAACAGAGCTGTTTTTTATGGAATCAGTATTTAGCAACTTTTTTTTTAGAGATTAACTTAACAGCCAACAATTTTTAAAGTAGTCCATTCAAATTTTAATTTTGGCACAGAATCTTGGTCACAGGTAATGAGCCTTAGGTTTTTAAAAGGATTGTTTGCACTTTTGTTCTGAGCATTAGGTCTATTGTATAAGCATTTCTAACTTTTTACTTAATTGTATTATTAAATTTATTTGTTATACTATACTTTTTGCAATGAAGTGGTTTGCCCGATAAAGGTTAAAGGTTTGAATTTAACACTATTTGCATAATCGTTTGCACATCCTGCACAGCTCTTTCTTTCATTCCATTTCATCTCTCAAAAACAGATATATTGTACATTGCACGTTGTACTTTTTCTATATTTATGTTCTTATGGTACTTGCTTTTT
>JAOUQW010000026.1:6207616-6221921 GCA_028565825.1 Olivaichthys viedmensis | reverse complement strand
TACATTTTAAAAGACTTCCAAAGCATCGATCATTCCATGATTGCTGGAAGTGTTTTGAAGAGCTGGTGGATTTAAACTCTGGTTAAGCAGGTGCATATGTTTTCCGTAAAACGTGTTTGATACAGAAGACTAAAAAGGCTTTTTTTTTTGCCCCGTCATCATTTCAAAACAGTTACACTCGTGCGTACAGGTACATAAACAAGGACATGTGCGCCGCGCGTTTTGACCCTCCAGCGGAAGTGATGTAAGTAGTCACGAAATCGAACACAAGTGGTCAGACGAGACGCATGTTAATACCAAGTGTAAACGGTATGCGTCCCGGTTGGCCACTTGTGATCCAATCACTCAAGACGCATGTTAATACCAGGTGTAAACGGGGCCTGAATGACTGTCATGTCATCTTCTCTCTTCCACTGCTACACAGTTCAGTAATGCCAATAATAATGCTGACTAGCTGCACTTTTACAGAGCCTTCTATGGGTTATAAAGGATCTTACTATCAATCATTAACATGTTCAAATAAATTGACCTACCTTCTAAATCTAACTACCTTCACATATTCACAAGATTCTTTTTGTAAATTGTGAACAAAAATGTACCTATTATCAAAAATACCAAATATATCAAAAGTACCTACTAATATTTATACATCACTTCACATCTGTATATATGACATCTAACTCACAATCTGTCAGTCAACGCAAATGGTTTCTTGCAGTTGTAACATTTGAGGATTTGTAACTAATCATTGGTTGCAGCCGTCAAGAACCAGGCCACGGGGCATTACATCCTAAATGGTAAAGGAGATGAGGTGAAGTCACGCAGCTTTATTGACCTCGGAGTGGAGTGGGATTATGTCATCGAAGACGATGTTGAGACTCTGCACACAGATGGACCATTACATGATGCAATCATTGTTCTGGTAATTGTAGTTTGGTTTTTTTTTGTACGTATTGATCAATTTGATTAAATTATTGGATTTTCCAAAAGCAAATTAATCAGGGGTTTGTTATTACCCTGCACGGTTTATTAATATGCATGCCCACATGTTTCAAAACAGTGTGAAAATATTTGCGCAGATGTTCAATATAGTATGATATAGACTGCTTGAAAACTGCCAGCTCATCTTGAGGGAATACATCCTGAGCACATGCATCGTAAAGGTTTTATCGAAAAGGAAGGGGTCGACATGAATGGGAGCCAAAGGTGGCAGTTCCTTGTGGTTTTAAAAGACCTCTTGGGGTCTTCTGTCTAAGAAGTGTTGCTAGGCAACAAGTGTTATCACATCTGATTTTCTTGATTGGGTCACACAGTGGCGGTGTAAAGAATGAAAGTAATCTTCTTTCTTGATGGAAGCTGGCTGCTTTGTTATTTCTTGACCAAAATTTTTTTTTTTTTTTAAGTTTTGTTTTTTGTTCCTTCTGGATCCTTCTATCAGGAGTGTATAATAGTCATTCACAGTTTTCACATTAAATGACAAGCTGCTCTGTTGAGTTGCAATATTTAGGAGTGGCATTATGAATAATAAATCACTTGTACGGGAAACGGAAAAACGCTGGTGTAAGCTTAGGAACATAGCTGGAAGAGATTGTACACATTTCAGTTTGCACAGGAAAACCACCTTCTGTTAATTTGCTGGCAGAGTTAAATGATTTTTTCAGTTAATTGACAATATTCTGTATTTACAACACATAGAAGCACCTTTACACAATGTCCATTTAAAATAAAGATTAATTGGTTTGTAGAACGTTTTCTGAAAGAGTGGTAAGTGGTAAAATCTCTGTAGTAGTATTGGGCATATATGCATTTTCTCATCTAAAAGTACTTGACTGCCACAGTTCCTACTGGGTGTACTTCTCTCCTCAGCATGTGTGCCATGGTTTCACAGGAGTTAGAATCTAAGCCAAAGCTCTTTGGCAAGCTTATTCCAGCTTTGAACAGTCGGTCTTAAACCTAAATTTACAAAATCTGTGCTACTGGGCCCATGGCCGCTTGTTCATGTCTTGAGATCAAGCGTGCAAATGGAGAGAGGTTGCAAGGGCAGAAGAGTGAGCAAAAACCACTGCTTAATGTATCCCCTGGCAACACGAGGAGACACGGCATCAATGGATCGAGCTCATATTCTTGAGGGTTCAGATGAGAAAATAGCAAGAGGTTGTGGCTTTCATTGTTACAGATGTGTTCATCTGAGAGAGATATTTAGGTTCCGGAGAGCGAATACTTAACAGATTCATTTTGGCTGAAGAATAGGGGGTAAGAAC
This sequence comes from Olivaichthys viedmensis, assembly GCA_028565825.1. Lineage (NCBI taxonomy): Eukaryota > Metazoa > Chordata > Actinopteri > Siluriformes > Diplomystidae > Olivaichthys > Olivaichthys viedmensis. The sequence continues at coordinate 6,219,660 of JAOUQW010000026.1, read as the reverse complement.
AGGTTATCTATTATAGCAGATGGAGACGAGCCAAGCCTAGACAAGTTGGAGGGTAAGTAATCATCAGTGAGTGTGTATCACGGCAAAGTATGCCAGGCCTGGAACGACATTCATGTTCATGTTTGAGTCACATATTGCTAGATGCTAGTGACTGCTACTTGTCATATAAAGTCTTGAGAAAATGCATGGGAATGCATTATCCAATGGGATAATCCATTGGATAATTCATTGGATCCATTGGATTTATGCACAAATTGAACATTTTACACATTCTATTGCACTTGTTAAGCTACAGTAAGATGAATAATAATATTTATTTATATACTGTATGCATGTACTGTACAGTGCAGTGAGGGTCTCTTTGGACTTCTGGATCTTTTGTAGCTAAAGGTCATTTGCATTGTAGATATTGGTAGCCAGGAACATATACGCATAATATGTGGTCTTTATCAATTATTTGCCACAGTGTATTGTGAGCAGCAACATGTCATTAAATCTCGCATTTCATTAATTAATTAAACGTGTATAACACAGGCAAACAAATGTTTGAGTGGCTCTACTGTGAGTTATTGTTATTGTAAATGGTCTCTCGGGTTATGGTTTTTTTTTTGGGCTCTTTTAGCAAATGTACAGGTAAGTGCACAAAAACTCATCTGAGTCATCAGTGTTTGATTCGTCTACAAGTACTTGCATATTCATTTCATTCATATTAATTCATTTTTAATACCAATGTACTCTCATACATAATGCAAAGTACAGTAAATGGCAATGCCCTATTAATTCTGAAATCTTTTTTGTGTCCTTTTGTCTTTTTTTGCAAGATTATACCAAAAGACAATGAGACAAGATCAACACTGATGTATAAATACATCATCCATGAAGACTCAGTCCCGATAAACAACAACAATGTTATTCAGGAGGACACGTACGAGTGGGCTTTGAAGAGCTGGTCCCAATGCTCACGACCTTGTGCTGGAGGTAACAACCGTTGCCCACAAATTTGTTCTGATTACTGGCTTTTTATACATTTTCATCTTCTTTTTCACTTGGAAAAGCAGGGCTACAATGGAAATTATGTTGTCTTCAGCCAAATGCTCACCCTGACATGATTCAGCAGCCTCAGTAGCTTTGCTTATTTCATGTTTTCTTGACATCAGGATTCCAGTACACTAAATACGGATGTCGTAAAAAAGGAGACAGTAAGATGGCACACAGAAGCTACTGTGACATCAGTAAAAAGCCCAAACCCATCCGGAGGATGTGTAATCTCCAAGACTGCACACAACCACAGTGAGTAGATCTTACTTCATCTACGTTTAGACTAATTTTGAGCACTTGTTTTTTGTTTTTGTCATGAGTATTACAATGTCTCCTGAATATAAAATAATATTTCACAATACTCTGATGGTCATACTTGCACTCTCTAATTATCCAATGATTATTGTAATTATCCAATGTTAAGCGCTATAAATAAAACAAGAATAAATAAGGAGACAGTAGAAAGTAGACATAAGGTTTTGAAATGTAGCAATACGTTTGTGATTGCACAATGGCTGACCTCCTTGCATTAAATATGACTGTTATATAAAGGATTATTAAATAAATGCAGAGGTCTTTGTTTTATGTTAAATTTAAGTTTAATTGAATTTACATGTTTATACATGATCACATTACATTATTTTGGTTTGTCTATGTGTCATCAATGGAGAGGGAGCCAATATTTGTAGTGAAATTATGACTAAATAATGAAAAGTAATGCATTTGTTACTTCTGAATGACATCACTTGTATGTCATGGAATTGTGAGTGATTCACAATTTGACTGGGAGGCTAGGCTGACCGCTGGTGCTCCATTTGTTTTCCTGCCAGACAACAAGACTAAAATCTATGCGTGTGCATGAGTAAGTATGTGTGGTCTTAGCCTTAAGGTTTCTAGCCTTAAACTGTTGTTCCTTTGTCAGAAGTACAGCTGAAAGTACATTTTTCCACTGTCTAGACAAATGTACCTGACTAGATATTGCCTAGTACAGCTTGTGCATGTTCCTTATAATTCCACTGTTGGAAGGAAAGTACTAGAAGGAGTTTTGTGTTTTGTTTTTTTGCTTGGTCCATTTGTAATCTCAGGTTGCCTTGTTACTAGCTCTTCTCTGCACAAGAATGACATACAGCTTTATTCATTATTTTACTTAGCGGATGGCTTGGGGCTTCCCAGTACTTAATGACAATAATTAACGACCCATAATAAAGGTCTTTATAACCTGATGCCTTTGATGTCCAATAAGTAATATGGTAAACAACATAGTGCCTATTGTTCTCTTCAGTGCTATGGGTATAAAGTGTAGGCTAGATACAAACAGAAGAAGCCATGTGATACCCCTTAATTTTAGCTTTAAATTCAAAATTTACTTTTGTGCTGATTGATTGAATTCTCATTAAATGAGAATGCTTATTCTTGCTGACTATGGAACCTCGGCCAGTATAGAGCCTCAGCACAATATTGTTTCTCTTGTATATCACATAGTACATTACATAATTAGGTTAGTCACTTTGTGGATCACATGGTTTGTTTTATACTCAATACTGACATACCCTATTATTGGACACCTCCCACCTAACTAAATTCCTGTATATTCACATCGACCCTTTTGGCTCTGTGACAAGTTATCGCACCCCACCACTTGCCTGTCCCCTTACTACTTCTCCTTGAAACTAGGTATGTTTCCAGCTAGTGTCAAGCCTGGTTTATACTTCTGCGTCTGCTTTATATATATATATATATATATTTTTAAAATCTTTTTAATATGAAATAAGGTTACAATTATTAGAGAAACATCCTTAAGCTATTAAATGTGTTTCGCAACACCAAAATGGTGGCAACAGTTTGTGTTTATTTTTTATAGACATTTAAGGACCACATGAAGTGTTGTGGAACATATTTGGATTAGAATCATGATTTTTGTAACACATTTCACTGTGCACTCAAAATGGAATCATCTTTGAACCACAGGTTTTGACAAGTGTCTTTTGTTAAACCCTTAGCGGTGTAACTGTAGGGACAACAGATGGTAGTGACACTTGGAACAATTACAAGTCAGCTTTCAGAACAGGCATATTTATAGGCAAGGCATTTTAAAAACATAATAAAAAAAAAATGGGGAAACACTACAGCATTTTTAATTAGCAAAGGATTTTCAAATGAAGCAAGGACTAACGGAACAAACTTTTTTCATGCCTCCACCAGAGAAGGCATTAGGTCTAAGCTAGAAGATATTTGGTGCCAATTGCAGCTACTGTATATGGGTAATGATTGGCTGTTACATATAAAGCCAAATAAAACATTGCCTCAAACTAGCAAATCTCAGAATATGTTAAGAAATCTCCCTTTTTCCATCATAGAAACTTTTAGACGGCACTTCTTTAACTTCTGTAACTTAGATATGATGCAACTTGTGAACGGCAACGATTTCAGAAAACATTTTAACAAACACTGATACAACATTCTTAAAATGCCGATCCCCATCTGATGCACTGGACTTGTTTTCAGTTTCTTTAAGGATCCCAAATTTGTATGTCACCTCACTTGTCTTACTTGAATGGCAAAGCTCACTGTCATAAATGATCTCTTTTTTGGCTTAGCTAATAAAAAAGGAGAAGGTTTAAAGTCTTCATCCAGTCTGAGAGACAGTGAAATTCTAAAATGTTTCCCTTTTTATGAGCTCAGTTTAAGAGGCTCTTCTCTGTTCATTGTTTTAAGTCATTTTAATTTCTGTACAGCAGAAAGAGGAAACCATCATGATTTCGCCCCTGGGAATTATATACTGTATATATATCAAGAATTTATTATGATATGTATACACAGTATACATATGCACATGTATAAATAAACAGCAATATACTGTAATATACCAAGGCATAAAATGTGACATTTTCTCTGCTTTTTTCCCCAGAAAAGGCTTTGTTGTGAGTCGCAAAGGCATGACATTTTCTATATTGGATCCTTCAAAATATAGACGAATATTTATTGTTTCTACGGTTTTTAGGGCACATACTCGTCATAACACTAAAGCTTGTATGTTAGTTATCTGTAGATAACTGTAGATAGAACCATTTAGGAGTTGTACATTTGTCTTACTCTGCTATTTTTCATTGCCTCTGTATGTAAGTTATAGGTTGTTCATGTATGTGAGTATCATTCAAAAGACAGGACGTTATCACAAATCACTGGCCTTGAGTTTAATAAGGACCCCAGAGCCTTCACTAGGTATTAATCCTATTCACAGAGTTTAAGCCATGTGTTTAAGCCGTGTGATTCTACTACATATACCATATATGCCTTTGAGCTTAGGGACATCCTATGTAATGCTTCTGCCTTACTATTATTGACCATACCAAAGTAATAAAGTAGAATAACCTCACCATTATTGGATATGATCTTAATGACCTTTTAAAAGTACTGCTTAGCAATCAATTCAGAGTTGAGTCCCTGTTCTGGGAGTCAGGGTCAAATTTCAGGTTTTATATAAATGAGATTCGTTAACTTCTTCAGGGAAGGCAAAGTGAATAGATGGGCCAATCGAATTTTATCTGCTGTAGAACACCGTACAACCTGCAGTCAGAAGGATGGTATTTCTAATTGCTTTGGACTGTAGTATACAGTGCTCCTAAAGATGTTGCAGCAATGTAGCCATGATTTTTATGCTTGCCAAGGTTGTAGGTAAGAAGACAAATATAGGTCAAAAGTACAGAATATTACTTTTTATAAAAAGTAACATAAAAAATATAAAGTAGCATAAAGCTATAACCATAAGCCTTACAACAGTAATTGTCACGTGCACGCCGCCTCGCGCAGCGGTGCGTGTGACCGCGTGTGGCGGTCGCCATCGCGACGCATGCCACATGTGTATCTGTTGTGTTCTCATTGTGTTTACGCCCCTGTCTTGTCATGTTAAGTGAACCCACCTGTGGCTCGTTCGTCTGTGTGATTAGTGTTTGTATAAGTATCCCTGTGTTTTCTTCCTGCTTTGTCTCCTGATGTCATGCTGTGTTTATGTTGCTCCCTGTTTGTCTCTTTTTATGTTCGATGTTTAATAGTGTAAATATATGTTATGTTGTTCAGTGGCTTTGCAAATGTGTCCGCCTCCCATTTACATCGTAACAATAATGACATGGATTATACAATTTACTGCCCTTGTTGTCTTTCAATAGCTTTCTTCTGGGTGACCAGCCTGTTATGCATGCATTTTCAGCTCTTGTTTGTGTCAGAGTGTCTGACTGCAGTCTCTTTTTCAATTAAATCCATCCAATTGATTGGATATAAATTGGGCCATTAACTTGGTGTGGAAACTGTCTCCTGTTTACGTCTACATCTTTTGTAGAATTTTCTAGTAAATAATAAGAAATTGCTTTATATTTCATTATAATGCTGCATGTCCCTCTTTAGAGCATCTAGTGTTACATGACTAATATTGATGAATAAGCAGGTTCAGCACTATTTTGTTTATTTGTGTTTATATTTAGCATTTAAAATATATAGTCGATTAATGTGATGAAGAAGTCTTATTTTGATTTAAATATTTATATATTTGAAGGTACTTTAAATATTTACATATGAAGCATGAAAGAAAAGCCTGTTCTCTGTTCTTTTTGAATAATAAAGTGCAATCAATAATTTTATTTTTTTTAACTGTAATAATTATTTTTGATTTCAATAATAAGCAAAATAATCCTGATTATCAATTTAAGGGATTTTTGCAGCCAGAAGCCCACAGATTTTGAGAGCTTGTTGAGAGCAAGCAGCGATTATCTACTTACTATGAAATATAGCTTGGCAGTCAAACAGAACCATATACAAGGGGAAGAGATACACTTGTACACTGAAGTGACATATACACTTGCCAACCCTCCAGATTCTCCCGAGGGAGCTCCAGTTTGCATTGCCCTCTCCCAGTATTGTTCCGGGATCATAATTCATCTGTATTTCATTGGTGTTAGGATGAATCTTCAAATGTTTCTTCTTTTTATGAACAGACTGATAAATTAAGCTAACCAGCTAACAATAATTTGATCAATAGAGGAAAAACTCTTAATGTTCAGTGTCAAAGTCACCACACTCGATTAGTTCTCTATTTGATCTATTTGTGTGGGGGTCATTGGTTTGATTGCTCAGACGTGGCCTCACCCACTGACACTAACATTATTAGAGAGCGTTTAATGTAAAATTGTTGCATACTAAATATCTTGGAATTTTGTTGTTTGTTTTTTTTGTTTTTTTTGTAACAAATGAGTGTTGCTGCATTTGCAATGCATTTGCTGTTGGCTTACACTTGAATGCAGGTCTCTGACACCTTTTTAGGGGCACAATGCAACACAGTTCTTTTACACATTACCCAAATTAGGAATTAAGCTCTCATTAAGAGTGATTTGTTTCACAACTGTGTGTGTGTGTGTGAAATCAACTGTGAGTTGAAAATGTGAATACTGCAGAGAAAAGCAGATGATACCTTGACGTTACCCATTTTTAGACCGGAGTGTCTTTTCTCCCCCGTACTGAAATAGAGAAGATCTTTGTTTCAAGGAAAGCATTATTTAACTGTATTTTTGTAAGATACTAAATACTAAATTTATTAAATAAATGGTTAGTATTGTATTCAAAACACATTCCTTACATTTGATGTTATACCTGTTTTTATTCCCATTAAACTTTTTTTTCCCTCAAAGATCCAAGTCATGTTAAGTTTATTTATAAAGCCCAAAACATAAGCATGCCTCAATGGTCTTTACAGGCCCTTAACAATCGACAACCCCCCCAACCTTAGAACACATTTATGAACACAAGGAAAAACAGCATCTAAAACACCATTTAAGACAATAAAGCCTTGGGATGGGCAATTCAAAGAGGTATCGCCTCCAGGTAGGCTGGGCCCTCTCAGGTTCCTGTCAGTGTCCATGTCAATAATGAAATTGCCTACAATTAGGGCATCTCTCATATGGGCCCGTTGGTTTGTAAATAGTGACCTTAGTAATAGCCAAAGTGCATATTTCTGTACCCTTGGGCAGTAGAATAATTTAAGACCAAATACTCATTGGATTTAAGCCAACCAGGCAGATTGCTTAAAAACTATAGTCTGAGATTATTCATTTACTGACATTTTGTTATAAGGGCAAGCTTTAAGTCACATGTGCCTGCTCTATCCAGACCATTAGACCATCACATACCACAGCAAATTCCTTGTAGGTGAAAACCTACTTGGCAATAAACCTAATTCTGATTCTGATTCTGATTCTGATTCTGATTATCCCAATTGGCTGCTTATATCCTATATAAGAGCACTACATACGGTAGAAAAAAACAACTTGTATGTCCAATAAGGAGCCATTTGGGGTTCACCCTTTGTCTCTGATCACCCAAGTCATTTGTCATTGGCAAGTCTGAACTGTTTTCTCAGCTTTTTTCTGTACAATATTGCACCAAAATGATGAGTGTTTATGCAACATTTTGTTTATAAAAAGAAACGTAAACATTCTGCTTTCTGTTATCATCACATTTCAAATGATGACAAAAAAAACGTTTGACTTTTTCTTGTAATTAGTTTTAGAAGCCCAGTTGTAAGTAAAGTGTAGAAGGATCAAAAACCTCATCACCACATTCTCTATTCATATGCTTGTTTCTGGCAGGTGGATAACCGAGGAGTGGGAGCACTGCACTAAGACATGTGGAAGCCTGGGTTACCAGATTCGCACCGTGCGCTGTGTTCAGTTCCTGCATGAGGGAACCAACCGCTCCATCCACAGCAAGTACTGCAATGGGGAGAAACCCGAGACCAGGCGTCCCTGCAACAGAGTGTCCTGCCCTGCCCAGTGGAGGATTGGAGCCTGGTCTGAGGTGTGCCTTTTTATCTCCACAGGAAATGTATTAAACCACACCAATTTACTATTTTTAAGAGACTCACCGGTGTTCCCAATATATTCTGTTGTTCACATCTGTGTGATACGCCATAAGTTCATTACTGGGTTTCGCTTTCAGAGTTTAGCGCACACAATTCTTTGTTCTCTCAGAATCAGATTTATTGCCAGGTATGTTACACATACGAGGAATTTGTCTTGGTGAGTGCACATTTAACATACTAGACAGACAACACTGGACAATTTACAAGCATGTAAGAAGTACAAGAATGGATAAGAGAGTAAAACTAACTTAAGATAAATAGTATGATGTTAGTGTTCTGTTAGTGATTTCAGCTAAGATATAAGCAGTCGGGTAAATGGACTTCAGTTATGTTAAGCTGAAAGCCATGAGTGCTCCAGGAACACTCTTGCACTCGTATGTTGAGTAAACATGTAAAATTGTGAAAGAATTGGTGAGCATTTACCTTAAGGGCTCTTGTGTGCATGGGTGTTTGAATAGAATTTAATAACTAGACTAATTAGTCTGTCTTTTAGGTGAACTAATTAGTTAAATTGTGTTTTAACCTGAGTAATATATTTCTTAGTTGAAAAGCACTGAAATCAGTGTATCATGTTTGAAAAGGCCTTTAACAAATGAATGCATGGCTGATAACCAAGCGATCAAGGCACTTTCATGTAATTCCCTGGAGAGAAAAATACTAAAAAGAAAAAATATATATTTCTATGACTGTTTAATTTCCATTTAGCTTTAGCATGATTCATGCTTTCACAGGCTTTAGCATGTTATTCACTCTTGATGGAAGGCCTTTGTCCCCGTATTGAATACAAATAACACTGCCATTTGCAAACACTTATAAATGGTGAGATGATTTCAGACAGCTTTGATATTTCATTTCAGATGGAGAGTTCTTTCTTTTCATTAAAATGGGCAGTTGTCTGACTAAAGGTTCTGAATCCAATCCTTATTTCTACAGACGAATCAATGTCCAGCCATAAAGGGGCACCCAGAGAATACTTTTTGATTTGGCTCAGTGAGTGTTGGTTTTATTATATTGCTTTTGAGCACAAGATAAAATGATTAATGTGCCTGCCTTAATGGCACACCAATGGGAACCCTGCTTTTTGTAGAAGAAACAATTTAACACTACTAGTCAATTATTTCATTTTCAGGACATTTGAGACAAAGGATAACCATGCGCTTATTTCTGTTCTGTTCTGACATTAAATTCTGGACTAAATGTTGGACTAAAAAATGTTTATCTGCCAGCTCCCTCGTAGACCTGTACTCCTCTACAGCGAGAAAGAAAGCCGGGAAAATGATGGTGAACCCCTCACACCCCAGCAGTTTCTTTCCCCCAAACCATTACTCTTACAAACAGGGACCCTTCCAAATAGTGGCGTTTAGCTATATAAACATAAGCTATATAAAGTGGCATTGAGTATATAAACACCCTATACTGTGCATATCTTCTAACTGTGCACATCAACTGTACATAACACTGGTATTTTTAAGTTAACTTTTGATACCACCCATGACACACATCTTTATTGGATTTCTTTTTTTTTCTTTTTTTTCATATTTTTATCTTTATCCTTTATATTATGGGAATTTATATTACAGCTGCACCAAGTAAAATTCATTGTACAGCATGTATGAAAGAATAAAGATGCTGATTTTGGTTGTAATTCTTTCTGCCAGTGCTCAGTGACCTGTGGCGAGGGAGTGGCACGGCGCCTGGTCACATGCCGCATCGGTGATCAATGTGCTGGCGAGAAACCAGAGTCACAGAGGCCGTGTCGCCCAGGACCCTGCCATGGTAAGTCATCCCAGGACACGTCAATAAAAATTAAAGAGCTAGAACCTGCAGGTAGGATGGATGGATGGAGGGATGAATGTAGATGCATACATACATACAAAACACAATGCATTAACATACATAAGTAGCAATCAAATCAGACTCAACACAACAGCAAATGCATTTTGTCGAGAACCTCATTGATGTTGTAAAAGTGTAGACTCACAACGGAAGTTGGAAAGGAAAATGTATTAGCCCAAAAATATTCCCTTGTATACTAGAAATATGTTAAACTTAACGAGTTTCAGAGCTACTGAGAAACAACTCGGCTCCCATTGGTAAAGAGTGAAATGTCACAAAACTGCTATTGTGTGTAATTCTTTGTTGTAGAAATTCAATAACATGCTGTTCATTTTTCACATACACAGCTTTCACCCTGCCATATTGGTATCAGTGTTGTGCCCCAAAGGAACATGTTTTAAAGGTTAAAAAACAGGATTGCTTTAGGATAGCCTGCTGACCTTCCACTCTCATTTGCTTTACTTATGTTGCAGTCCAGTCTCAGCAAAGTGCAAACAGAATGGCCTGTCCATATTGAGATACACTCTTATGAAACACGGCTCCCGGTTGCAAACAAAAGGGCTCAAATTGTATTGCTACTTTTTATCTGTAAAAGACAGTCTAAGCCAGTGTTGAAGATGTTTTCTAATCCCACTTCTTGTTTAAGGCATATCCTCAAGAATAAGGTAAAATCATTATGGTACAAATGATCAAGAAATGGACCTTTTGTGGTATTTAATAATTATTAATATGTGGTTATATGAAGTCATTTTTGGATAACACTGTTTATATTACTGTTTTAATAACAGTAATGGCATAAAGATTATATGCTGTTAAATACATCCTATTTATGTATGTGAGCCTTAATGGATTTTTTATGTATAGAAAATTTAAGAGCATTACACAATTTTTTTTATTTTAAATACTTTTAACATTGCATGTAAAGACCAAAATGTTATAATAAAAAAAAAAAAAGATTAAAATTGTGCATATTGTAATTAACAACCTGAATAATGTATTTTCGTTGCAGATGAGCCTTGTAAAGGAGACAAGTCCATATTCTGTCAGATGGAAGTCCTTGCTCGGTATTGTTCCATCCCAGGCTACAGTAAGCTGTGCTGTGAGTCATGCAGTAAGCGCAGTGGCACTCTCTCTCCTCTTCTGACCGAAGCCGCTGAGGTCGAGGAGGAGGTGCGGTTCGGCTCAGCCTCGCAGCTATTTGAGAACCTCTCAGCCTCGGTCAATGGCACACTCAAGCACCCACCTCAAACACCCAACCAACCCGGTCGCCTGCCCAAGCAAACCTCCACCAGTGCACCTCTCAAACCTAACACTGAGAGCAAAAATCCTAAACGTCTGGTGCAGGCCACTAAACCCAGCACTAAAAACCTGCCTGCTATGACAGTCCACAAGCAGCGCAATGACAACCCCACCAGTTCTACATCACAGCACTTGGATAGTCTCCGAAACATATCCAAGGTGGAAAGATGAAGCTGAACTTGGACTTTTGTAGATATATATATATATATATATATATATATATATATATATATGTATATGTATATATAGCTTTATTCTTTGTCTTTCTTCAGATCATTCCTATACGAGGTTTAGGAAAAAGTGAGAAAGTAAAGTGCTGGTTCACTTTCTGGTTTCTAGGTCATGCCCGCAAGTGGTTATTCAGAATCACACTCGTTATTTACACATTGCTGCTTTTTGGGAGAATGTGCCAAAGATCTTTCAAAATTAGTCAGATGTCCCTTTTCAACAACTATGGAGGTTTTGCACATTAGCTCATGCTAAAGAGATGCCAGTGATACTCATTAAGAAATGCTTCTTGTTATATAGAATTTCAGAATCAAGCTTTTTTTGTTTCTGGCTCAAAGGGTTTGTTTTTTAAATGAACAGATATTTATGAATGTTCCTGTAAATACTGTATGTGTAAAAGTCAGTATTATTTTATACATGGTGCATATTTTTAATGTAAGATTTTAGTACATTTTACATGGGTACAATGACAGCATCTGAAGATATGTCACTCTTTTCAGTTTTCGCTGTCAAAACACCTCAGCCAGTATGAAACCCCTATTCTCAGAATACTTTGAATACCTACATTTTATATTTACTCATTTATCCAAAGCGACTTACAATTGAGCTGAGCAGATAAAGGGCAGTGGTGGCTCGGGCTCTGGGCTACTGATCAGAAAGTCGTTGGTTCAAGCCTCAGCACCGCCAAGCTGCCACTGTTGGGCCCTTGAGCAAGGCCCTTAACCCTCCCTGCTCC
>JAOUQW010000026.1:6008961-6024897 GCA_028565825.1 Olivaichthys viedmensis | reverse complement strand
CTAAAGCTCAGATAATATGAAAGAGGTTAGAGTTATAAAGGCAAACGGTGGGCATACAAGTTATTATAGAATATTTATATCACATCCAGAAAGGGAGACTCAAACTTATGAACTGATATAATTTAGTTTTTTTCACTATTAATATCTTAACATACACTATTTCACCATTTGTGTTACTTGTGATAATGAATAAACATCTGTGAAACCTTAGATGTCGTGTTGGTATAAATTCAATTTCTTTGTCTTTTTATTTTGTTCTAAAGGGTATGGAAACTTTTGCACTCAACTATACATATATGTCTTATTTAGAATCAAATGCGAAAATTTGTTCTTCAGGAAAACTCTTGACATCTAAAAGAGCTACCTACCATACTATAAAGTTGATGTAACCTTTCATTTGTTTAGAAGTAATAACGCAATATCTACAATAGACATATGCTGATGGATAATATCTATCATGTTCTAGGTATATTTTATTACACATCAAATAAGATCATGTCAAATATCCTAAAACAAATACGTATCAAGTTAATAGCCCATTATGATTGTGGGTACCTTTTAAGCCTTTTATTTAAGATGAATTGAAGATTTATTAATTAATGTGTGTTCTCTAAGCTGTTTATGAAGCTTTTATAAGTTGCTCTAACACTGACATGTTGGTTCTTTTCCACTCCAATGCCCCTCATCCCTACATCTACCTAGGAGCTTGTGTCCACCAAGGCGTACTTGTTGCGGTATGTATGGATTTCACTTACTGCCTTTGCCTTCATTTGACTGCTTTATCTGGTTCAATCTTCTTTTGGCAATTATCCGAGATTCAAGTCGTAATTGTGCCCGATTTACACAAGCTGGACTTGGCATTGTTAATAATTCAGGAGTAGTACATTATTAAGGCACCGCCTCTGACATCCGTGGGCTGATAAAGTATCAACCAGAAAAGACAGAACAACAGTGCAGATGAGCAGAAGTGCCTCATAAATAATGGATGCCAGCAGGCTTTGTGAATGTTAATGGGGCTGAGAGATGGGCTAGATTCTACTGTGTGAGAAATGGATCACTGTCTCATTGAAGGACTTCCCCCAGAAACATTGTGTTCAGGTCGATTTGGATGTCTTGTAGATGTAGGTTAAGGTGACATGACTTGTGGTAAGATCTTGTAGACACTTCACCACTCATCTGAGAGGCTTCATCAGTTATAACGATTGGCGATAACGATTCCCTGGCATTTAAACATGGCCCTGGGATGAGTGACAAAATGTCTTCAAGATTCTACCACAAATCCAATCGGCTAGAATACGCTCTTAGAATAAAAGATTCCATCTGGGGAAAAAATAAATCCTCAAGGTTCTATGTAGGGTTTCCCTTTCACAAAAGGTTCCAAATAGATCCTCTTTAGAAAGCTAGATTTCTTAACCCTCCAAAGAAACCTTGAACAACCTTTTTTCCTGGTTCTGGAAACTGAAAAGCTTTTACTTTACAATTCATGCATTTGACTGAGAACATCTCTGTTAACTTCATTTGTGGCTTTCTGAGTGGTGTAGAGCTAAAAAAAAAGTAGTTGTTTTTGAGATGCCTCCTTCACTCGTGTTTGTAATTTTCCAAGTCCTGCTTGCAATTCCACCACCACCTGTTTTTGACTCTGAAATTCAGACAACTGGTAGTTCCTTTTGGCAACAACTGATAGTTTCTGACCTGGGTTTCAAAAAGCAGTAAGTTGCTACCTACTTTTCACCAGCTTGTAATGGTAGATAACGACAAATCCCAGACTTTGACGCTTTAAACCTCTAGTCATTAGATTCAAGGTAAATATACAGCAACAGGTTTTCTCCTTTGTTGCCTTTAAGATAACCGATAGCTTTGAGAACCAGTAGTATGCGCCTGTAGTGCTCTGTAGCGTGGCTCCGACCTGAAAATGGGGAGGGTTTGTGGAGAAAGAAAGAGGCACAGAGGGATAGGATGATGGAGGTGGACAGGTGGAGACACGCTCACGCTCATTCAGGAAGAGGCCCTCTTGGAGTTCAAAGAGACAGGCTGCCCCAAACACCTGGAGAAGGAGCCAGTCTATACCAGTGGAAAAAAAGGACGCTTTTAGGGAAGACCAAAGACCTTTTGCTCCCTTTTCGTCCAAGTCTTTGGAGCATTAGCATTAATAAAAAGTGATAATGAGCGGACATGTTTTAAGGAGGTCTTTGCTAAAGAGAGTTGGCTAAATGTAATGACAGGGTCTAGTAGACCATAGTAGGGGTATTCTGACTCTGAGGAAGAGTACTAATAATACCTTCTAGTGAAGAAGTACTTACCCTTTTTTGTAATACTGTGTACTCTGCAATACAGTGCACCGCAACCAAATATAACACTTGTGCCTCTGGGTACAAATTCTTGGCATTGCAAGTAGTCCTCCTCGAAGCGATCAAAATATAGGGCACTTTGTGAATAGAACTGTCTAAACAGAGAGCTCCTGAATGACACATATCAGATTTTTTATTGGTGAGCATGTAGTAATAAGGGGTAATGTTTCCAAATTGTCAGAAATCTCAGTTTTCCACTGTTTTGCAGGCTTCCTGAGAATTAAACAAATAGCTTGCAGTTCAGTACAGGGATAGTATAGGGCAAGGTATAGTCTTTTGATGGACATGAGTGGCTTTTAAGTATGTCTGAGATTAAGTCTTTCTCTAATATATATGAATTAAGTACAGCAATAATAGTGCTTGCAGCTGTACAGTTTTTGTTACCATAGAAAAAAGGGAGCCTTTTTTGTATGATGAATAGGTAGTGGAATTCCAAAGAAATTCCAAAAACCCTAACTTGGTATATTGATTTGACCTCTCATTGAATCTGATCACTTGGAAGAGAGAAAATGAGTAATAGTTTATTGATAAAGCTCTACCAGTAAGTGTTTGAAAAACTGGTAGAAGCCTCATAGAATATTGTCTTTAAATCCAGTCATGTTCATCGGGCCATTTGATGCCCAATCAGCATATTTAGATTGATTTTGCTGCCTGAATGGTTTTGGAAACCATTCAGGAAACCTAGAACCAAAAAATGAAGGGGCATTTCAGTTGGCCCATTCTGATTGAGCACTGAATGCCTGAGAGATTTTCCCATTGATAAACCTGATGACTTACCTGACTTAAGGATGTCTAACTTGCCGTGTTATAGCGTTCCTAAGGCACTTACTTCCTAAGGTGTAGTAAAATTGTGTGTCTTCTTATTTAGTAACCAGCCCAGTAGGAAGTTTGTCATAAGCAAGCACCAAGTTTGGCTAATAGACCAACAAACAAACCAACCAGACGTATTTTCTTAGACTGGCCCTGGTCTGTTTGCCAAGAGGCCCCCTGTTTTTTGTCTTGTAGTCCATTCCCAATGCTAAACCCACAGCTCTTAGAAAAGTATGTTTGCATTCTGTCTTTGTGGTGGATACATTTCTTATCCTCTTTGTACTTCCTTAGGAAACATACATAGGCCTAATTTGTGAATTCAAGAAATAACTTAAGTTATATAATGAATTAATTTCCTTGCAATAATGATAAACTAAAATAATTAGCAAGGTAATTGGTGGAACATTAACTGGAATGGGAAAAGCATTCACAGCCTATGCATTTTGAGAAAGCCCTTATCTTAGACTATTTCCATACTGTCTGAAGATGTATCAACATCTGAGATTTGGCTAGATATTTAGTTTTGGAGGATCTTTCGATGGCATAACATTTTGAGATTTATTGTACGGTTGCATATCCATATTTATATTAAAGCTGCCTTGTCCATTCTGTCTTGACCACCAGCCTTCATGCCATGTCTCTTTTTAATTGCACCCATTTTTTAATCTTCATTTTATGGATTCTGGGCATAAAATGCCTTAGCACAAAGGAATAAGCATTTTGCCCAAAGCAAAGTGATCCACTGTACCCTTGACAGTATTGGAGCGCACAAGATCAAGCATGATCATCAGTTTTTATTATTTATTAAACAAGTGTACCAGTCTGTAGAGACTCATGTCCTACCAAGTCCTACAGGTATATTGTTGGTCTTGGAAAGTGGCCTCAAGCAGGACCTGAAAATAGAGCTTGTAATGTTTGCATCAATACACATTTTCTTCACAGGGCATCAAATTTCCTCTAGATTCCTCAGAGATCTCAACCTCATGTCACATGCCATGCCTTTGAAGAACATCAAGCAAGCTCTGAAAGGGGAAAGCAAAAGCTAATGGCTTCCCCCAAAAGTGTATCCGCTGCCAAGAGTTAACATAAACGTCAGTCAAAGTGAACCATGATCATACAAGAAGTACCTCTTAGAACTGGTTTTTCAGGTTCAGCGTCATTAACAATTTACATTCTTCTTTTTCATGGACTTTGCATTGTGGACAGCTGAAACATCTATTATGAATGTAATGGTCAGTTGAAAAAAATCAGTTTTAGTTTTCATAATAGATGTTTCATAGTCATTCAATATCAAAATCATACTTTTTATTTATTATTTTTTTATTTTTTTAATCTGTGCTTAAGTAAACCATGGTGATTCCCTAAGTGCGCTTATCCGTTCGTTAATCTCTATGAGCCTAGTAATTCTGAGCATGGCTCCCTCTGTGAATACCACAAAGACAGATGATGTCAGATGGCAAAGTTTTGTATGATGGCCTGGGGGGATTAAGATCCAGTCCCTTCAACCTCTTAAATTATGGTTCTTGCACATGTTCCTCCATGTTCGATAGTGAAACAAACAATCCCCGTTTGGCTTGGTGCACAAGACAGTAGCACTGGGTTGATGCTGTCTTTCCTGGAAACTTGGAGGTGGAGAAGAAATAATCATCTTTCTGCCTTTTGTAAGCATTGTATACGCAGCCCATCGTAAGATAATGCAAAGTTATTTGGGGTGTCTTCCTGAGCATTGGTAAAGGTTATAAAAGTTTGTCTAGGCTTGCTCAAATCTTATTTTTATGTGACTGACAGGCACATTGGTTAAGAGAATAAGCTTTTTGTGTCCTCACCTCCTGTGTCTCAGCTTTTTTAATAACTTAGAGTTAAGTGAACAAAGTGATAACTACTTTTGTCTGGGCTCTTTGAATTCGAATGCTCTTTGCCCGGTAGTCACTGTTTTAATTTTTTTTTTTTTTTTTTTTACGACAGGCTTGTCTTTAGACACAGAAGGCTCAGCTCAGCTCCCTTTCATCGTGGCTCAGTGATGTTGCACTGGCACAGAGCTTTAAAATGTGGTTGAAGTTTAAATCTGTGAACAAAGCCGGATACTTCTGCTTACAGCATAGCCAGTTTCACATAACGAAACGAGCCATCTGCAGTCCCATTTCAATGAATTGCAACGGGAGCAACTGAATATTTTTCAGAACGCGGACATGCTTTATTGTATTAGTCTGATCTCTGTAGGAAGTAAAGTAGTTAGCATATTAAAGGCTGAAACAAATAGCCTAAATTCTTCAGGGTGTTTAGAAGAATTACACCTACATGTAATGTTGTTTTAGGCATCTTTAGAGAAGTCTGTGGACCTCCCAGAGTTTGCTTCCTTTTTTGATTCATTGTAGACCGCAAATGCCCTACAACACTGTGTATTGTATAAGTAGATTTTTGAATTTTAGTAATATGCAGTTTTGCATGCATTGGAAGAACTGCCACTTGTTGTCCAAACAAGTCCCAACAATTGACATATTTGAAAACGAAATTAACTTTGTGACGTAGGGTGAAATCATTTGTATGCAAGAAACAGATGCAGTGTATATCATGTGCTTTGATTAAGACAAAATTCATATCAGAGGGAATATCTGATGAAACACTTCCTTTTAACATTGAAATGTTTGGAGACATTTGCATAGACCATGTGCATTTTGACCATGGTGCACTTTCAAGTGCAACCCCCCCCTTCAAGGAAACCAACCACAGGGAGTGAGAATGGGGACGCTTTCAGGCATTAGGGAGTGAATAGAGCACAATGGAGGTGCAGGGTTAAGTGAGGATTCCGGAGGTGAGTGACCCCTACGCCATTATTGAACCTCCCACATTGCTTCTGTGTGTGTGTTTGTGTGTGTGTGTGTGTGTGTGTGTGTGTGCGATTTTGCGGGAGTGGTACAGTTGCATCCCCTTAGGACAAAACGAAGAAGACAAAGAAATGTATTTTATACCAACAAAATGTGTGTTGAGTTGATATGATGTTCCTTTATCACAAGTAACAAAAAAATTTCAATAGTGTATGTTAACATATCAATAGTAAAAAAAATCAAAAATATCAGTTCAAACGTTTGCATAATTATGTAAATATTTTTTAATAACTTGCCTTTGCTTTTATAACTGCCTCCAACCTCTTTCATGTCCTCTGAGCAGCTTTTGGATCCTCTCACCCCTATTCTTATTGACAAATCTGTTGTAACTCTGCCAGATGTCATACACTATCTTCTTCAGATCAGTTCTGGAGGCAGAGAAGGTCATGACAGAACTTCTTTTCAAACTATATTTCTGTTGATTTTGCCTTATGTTTTGAATTGTTTTCTTGTTGCAGGATGCACCCATATTTCATTTTTAACTTATTGGAATTCTTTGTATTTGTAAATCAATTGTAAAATAGAGGTACTGTACATTTTCCTTTTTCTCCCCATTTAAAAATCAAACCTTTGCACTCTACTGCAAATAAAATAAGATAAATAGGATGAGCAGTTAATACACATTTTCCTTAAATTACCAAATATGGATATACTGTATGCGAGTTATTTATAATATAAAAAAATAAAAATGAGTCATTTCAAAAATTAAAAAGCATATTAAAAGCATCTTTAAATCCTTTCTCTAAGAAGAAAGTGTAACACCAAGGCCTTTATGATGTAAAGTGCTCTGTTTTCCTTCTTTGAACCTAAAAACTATGGGTAGGGCAATTATTCACCCATCTGCTTCCATACTGTTAATCCATAACCAACTTTGGAAATAAATCTGCGGATCAAAGTTTGTCCTTAGTTGAACCGACTGTGCTAAAGTTTCAGCATTCTCATTGAAGGATTATTTCAGCCGAGGATCGAGTTACTCTCTAATCTCTGCCCCTCAATGCGCTTAAGGATGTAATAATAGCAAACAATTGCACCTGCCTCATTCCCCATACCTTTCATGTTTTGGGGTGCACACATGCTTTACCCTAGCCTGCCTGCTCTAGAGTACCTAATCAGCTTGCCTCCAGTTTAAGAGGTCCAGCAACACATACATCATTGATCTCTGCAGACCAGGCCTGGCCTAGTTAACAGACTTCAGCTCCTGAGCCATAGCCTGCAGCGGCTGTTTCCCTTCCCCAGGGTTTCTTAGCCAAGTTTTCTGTTGGGTGGCTGGAACAAGAATAAAATGCCACTGATGGTTTTCCCTGAAAAGGGGATTTACGGTTAAATGAGATTTTATGCTAGCTTTGGGGTCAGTGAGGTCCAGTATTGAAACAGAGAATTCCCAGCAGTTCTAACTGTCAAAGCACTCTGATGATTGGTCAAGCCGCTATTTTGTTTTGTATCTTTTGAGAGCTTTTGAATAGTTTATGTTTAAGTCTAATTTCTCCACACACTGTTTCATTTTTACCAAGCTCGCTTGACTCTGAATAATGCAGTTTCTGGGGTGTTTTTAATCAGCTATGCAAGGGGCATCTTGCCACAACATTGATGGGCAAGAATAAGATATCTCTTTGAGCTTTCAGAAGCTCCAACACAGCATCGCTATATATAAAAAACTCCAAGATTAAAAATCCTTGAACAAAAGTCATATATGCCCCCCCCCATATGTCTGTCATTCTATGGCACAATGCCTCAATGCCTCCCCGATGGCTCGCTGCTGAAAATAATGCCCTCATTCTTGGGCCTGTCTGTCTACAGCCTTAGGTCGAGCGCTGGCTAATGGCCAGGCGCCAGGCGATAGCTGACGATTTACACACAGGCAGCGGGTTGAGCCTGGCAGCACTCTTCTCTGTTAGCTCTCCCTGTTATCTTTTTGTACTCTCTCCTTACTGCCTCCTCTGTTATCCGCCTCAGCATCAAAGGAATGCTACAATTAGCCTCTTCAGGTTCCGGTTTATTACAGATGTAACAGTGTGTATTGTTAAAGAGGTGAAACACCTGGAAGGCCTCTGAAACGGACAGACTGTAATTTGCAGGGGGAGAGTTGTGAGAAAAAAGCAGAGAGGAAGGGAAGAAGTCTGTCCTTCAAAGGCTTTTCATAAGCAAGCACCCCATCTGTCATTAGGTCAGGCTCTGTAGTCATTTCCCAGGCATGCTGGGGGAAAATAGTTGCTGACAAACTGTTACAAGGAATTCATTTGTTCAGTGTAGAAGGTGTGTATTTAGCACCCAGGCCTGTAAGCTTTAGAACCTCAAAGTAGGGCCATGACTTTTTATAGTTCGTACTATATAGACTCAAACAATGTTAAAGGATTCCAAACCGTGGCTTACTAATGTAGAAGAAATACTGCACAAAATATTTTTATATCCATACTGGTCTGTAGGGGTGTTACGGTTTGAAATTTTCATGGTGTGATAACCTGGTCAGAAAAGATCACAGTTAGACGGTTAGCGATAACCGCCAGGTGATATACTGTGACTAACCGTGACACTGTAACCAGCCTACTGGTCTGTTACCTGACCTCTTGTACAAGACACTCACTGAGCTATCATATGTCACCCAGGCACCATCCTCTATTTCTGGCCCTCATATAAAAAAGCATATTTCACTTTATCCATATCAATATTTTATCCATGTAGATTGGCTACATACATACTACATACATCAGTGGCATAATAAACAAATAATAACAATTTTTATTCCAGGGAATCCAGGGCTGACCATTGAGAGGGCCATGGTTTTTAACCTCACCAACTGCCGTTGTTTGCCTCTTTAGACCCCCTTTCACACATGCGCTTTTACACGGGAATGTAATGGCAATTAATCAGGAAGAGGTTAAGTGTGAACGCAAACCAGAGTTGAAATACCTGTGTAACGGGATTTTACAAACAAGTGTAAATGGGAAACTTCCTGGTAAAATACCTTTTGCAAGTGTGAATGACGCATAGCCCAAACATGTTACTGGTAAAGATATGTCAATAATCTTGCAGGTTTTGAGTGTGAAAACACTATAGAAGTGTTAGAAGGTGACAGGTGTGAGCAGAACAGGGCAGTACTTTTAGTGCTCGCACTCCTCAGGAAGTCAGGAAGTTTTTACTCCTCTGACTGAGTCCTGTTTAAAAAAGCAGTAACATATTAATCCTTAGACTAAATCAGAACAGAAGTTTTGTCTGGTGATCTGACAGGATTATTTCTCAGATTGGTTCTGCACCAAACTGCTGTACATTATAATTTAGTTTGATGTTACAATTCTGTCATTCATTTTATGTTCATGCCACTAACGCACCATGTTGAATTCATCAAGTTCATGAACAATAACAAACAAACCAGTCAAGTTTCTTTTGTATTGTTTGGACTGTTTCTTTCTATATACATCGCTCAAGCATTACTGGTTTGCCTAATGGAGGCTTCAAAGTTTGAAAGCTCAAACTCTTTCCATTCATTTTCAATGTTATGGATTAAGCTTCATTTAAAGAGCTTTCATTCCTCTTGTGGTGTGTCACCGGGCATCCAAAATACCACCATCAGTCCCAGTCATGTTCAAGCTGTGGGTCAGAGCCTAAACAAGGTCTAAACGCCAGACAGTTATTCCACTCCCTGCCCTAGAGACACACCATGACAAAGCCAGATTAAGGCACCCTCCAGGATAAGCCTCAAATTAAGGATTTCCTTATTTGCCCATCCAGAAAAAAAAGCAATTTTTTTACTGGTAGCCTTGCTCTTTCATCAATGAACCATAGAAAAGAAGTGATAGTATCTTCACACAGTGACAACAACATGCCCCTACCCCTCCCCTTGTACCCTTTAAGGTAGGGCGTATTGGGGGTAGGAGGAAAGCGATTCATGGCCGTACCCAACAGGGGATCCTTGTCCTTATTGTCTATTCACTGATTTGTGTCCGCAGAGTGAATTCGAAATGTGGCCTTTCCCAAGGAGTCTGCAGCCTCAGGCTTAGAGAGGCGCATACCTTTGTCTTGTCCTAGCGGCCTTCTTGCTGAGACGGCTTTTGTCATCAAATTGGGTTTGGCGATTCATGAGCTGGGCTGAATGCCTAATGAATCTATAGTGGGTTATTTGTAAGGTCATAAGATAGTATCTGTTGTCACTCAGGCACACATCTTTATCTAAAGATGTGGTCAAATAAGGGGTTATACCATGTCTTTGCAGTTCTATCAACCTGTTGCGAGTTGTATTTTTAATGAAAGGACCAAATGGTGTAACTTTGTCATAATGTTAGATCCAAAGTTATTTTGTACCAAAAATTGGCTATAAATTTCCACAAAAAGGTAGGAAAAATAATTGGTATAGAAGTCCCCTTGTGGGAAAACAGGAGCTTGACAGATGAGCTGTGCTCATTAATAAAAAGCAGTTTAGTTTCGAGGCAGGATTCCAAGTAGAGAATCCAAGTTTGCATGCACCCTAGAGAATAAATGAATTGCATGATTAGATGCGCCAACTTTTATTAACAATATAACAGTAACATTGTATGGTGGCATGATCACTTATTTGTGCCACATTATTTTTTTAAAGTAACACCTTAATCTAATTGTAAAAATGTAATACATAGAAAAATATTGTGCAAACCTTGATAGAGTGACTTGATAGAGTCCCTGTGGGTTGCTAATTTATTCCAAGTGAAGTCTTGCGCAGACTTAGTGTAAGGTAGTAACATATGGTTAATCGAGTGATCAAGCTGGCAATGTATTTTTCCACAGTCCATTTGAGTCAAGTCAACAGCTAAGTAAAAAACATGAATATTTCACAAAAATTTCATTAAGAATCCCTAAGTGAAAATCTTTACAATCTTGCTGTCGCCACAGAATTGCACACCATTAGTTTTAAAACGCTCTCATTCTGATCTTTTGAACAACCATGACTGGAGCACGTCCTTCAAATTAGTCAGATTTGCAGCTCAGGCACTTGTTGTTTAATCTTATTCAGTGTAGGGGGGAAACTGCCTAAGATAGGAAGGACCCTATAGGCAAAGAGGGGGCAGGAGCACTGTAAACCTCCTGTGCAGCTCCCACAAAGGAATGGTTGGGGATGAGTTATGTATGAAATCCTGTTACAGTGTTTGACTAGCTGGCATGAAATATACATTGTTGGGACCTCAAAGGGAGTTGACCTTGTTCCAAAACTCCCCCTCCACTATCTTTGTCCGGCTCCATTGAATATGTGTTTCTTGCCTTTCTTGCTGAGGCCCAAAGTGATAGAAGACTCTTGGATGTGTGAAACAAAAACAACCAATACGCGTGTCCATTGAAGGCAGGTGATATAACAGATATATCAGGAGTCTTTGCTGCCTGATGAAGCTTGAATCTTGCACTGTTCTGCCAACAGAATTCACAATTTTATTTACCCTCGACTGTGTAGTATAGAGGTCATGAGGGAAATGAAAGAAGAGGTGGTATCATGGATAGGATTGCTGAGCTGTGACCCTACTTCAGACCTGGCTCCGATACATTCGGAGTTAGCTATATAGTTCTAAGCGGATTTGGGTTTGGTGTACCTGTGAGACTCAGCAGAACAGTAGCATTATGGTCATTAGAAACATGTTTAATTAGTGTAAATAATGGAAACCTTGAATAGACGACCGCACCACCACCTAATGTTCAGCATAACATTAAGATAAAGTGCAGTTATGCCTCTTCATGCATTGCTGACCGTTGTATAAATTTAAAGACTTTTTCAGGAATTAGTGTCATCAAAAATAGTCATCATCATCTCAGCGCTCACTTTGAGTTGAATAAAGGAGAATATGATGATCCCAAATGTTGTATTAGTTGGTGTATTGTTATTCGAAAGCTTTTAAAAAATAACAAAATTTGTAGAAAGAATGTTTTTGCTTATGAAGTCTATCTGCAAGTGCATGTTTCAGAGATCATGAGTTTCATTTCTCATTTCATCAATCAGCTTACTGCATTTGTAACAATAAACGCAATCCGATTTGGCTGACATCGGGTCTTGTTTGCCTTAGGTCCAAAACTCCACATGACCTCAAACAGCAAAATAAAAATAGCAAACCAGTTGAACATTCCTGTTTCTTTTTTATGTTCATATTAATAAGTGCGTTTTAATAACCAGTTATTTAATTATTATATAATCATTACACAGACATAGACTAATTATGTCTTCACTTGTTCCTCATTGTCTTTATTCATTGAGCTTGAACATTTTTGAAAATCAAACAAGTTCTTTCCTTATATTTTTTAGCTTCATGAGACAATTAATGCTTGGCCTTGCTGGAACACTGGCGCTAATCCAACATGCCATCTGCACCTCTTCTGTTTACACCAGCCAACACACACTGCTTTCAGCCCTAGCATAAATAAAAAGCATCAGTGGAGAGGTTAATATCATGTTATAAACACACACATCATCCCCGTAAGCAAGTGCTTGAAGTGGAACACAGTCGAGGGGGAAAAAAAAAACATCCAGCAAGCTAGCATAGCTTTGGCCACTAATGCTGTGAAGTGATGCCAGGGCCTTGCTGGCAACTGTTTTGTCTGACCAGGCTGAGTAAGATGCCCGAGGCTTTCTGGAATGAGGCCACTGAGCGTTGCTGTGTGTGCACATGGAACTGAGTGATGCCTGGCACATCACTGTGCCAGGTGACTGCGGCGCAGGCGCTGATAATTGACGCCATGCTTGACTGGCTCCTCCTGAACTTTTGAACTCTGGAACAAGGTCACAACTTAAAAAGTAATAGCTTGGACTTACATTCTCAGCGTTGAGTTTAAATTATTTACCATAGGACACGACTGTTAAAACAATGCTTTTACTGTTAACAAAGATATCAGTCAAGCATTTAAGATAAGCCCTCAAGTTCTGCATAGAGTTTTGGTGTCTTTTTTGTTACTTCATTTTTCATTGTCTGCCCCTTGCTCCTCTTATTCTCCTCATACTTGGCCTGTTACCTCCGTATTTCATTAAAGCTACATGACAAATATGAATGAATATTAACGATATTAAGGAAATTAATTCCCATTCAGGGGTTGCGCTACAATAAATCATTATACATCACTGAGATGGACAGGTTTGTAAAAAAATCTGGCATAGCCTTTTTTTTTTTTAACCTGATATAGATATATTGCTTCTTATTTGTACATGTGTATAACATGCTTAATGCCAATGGCACAATGTAGCCAATGTTAAAATTGACTAAATGAAAAACAGTAATAAAAATAGCAACTCGTACTCCTACTGTAACCACGTGTCCAGGTTCTCCCTTAAGAAGTAGCCCACTTACCATGCAGGTAAAGTTTATCATGCTTTAGCAGCCAGCTTAGGCCTGTATATCCTTTTTGAATCATAGTATGACTATGTAATCATGTGGATTTGGCAAAATAAAAACCAAAATGACAAAAATACTTTTTCCAGATTTTCCAGACTTTCTATGCTAATTTTAAAGGTCGTCAACTGTATCAGGACTGGCGTCCCATCCTGGGTGTGTTTCTGCCTTGCGCTCAGTGTTTTCAGGATGGGTTTCGGATCCACCGTGACCCTGACCAGGATGAAGGGGTTATTGAACGTGAATGAATCAACTATATCATGAAAAAAAAAATATTAAATGTGAGGCTGCATTAGTGCAGAAAATAAGGGAATGTCTAAAAACAACAGATTTAAAACCTCAGTGTAGAGTCTTACTTTGACAATAGGAAACATATCCATACTTTTCCCAAAACAGTTTCTGAATTTCCATACTTTTCCAGGTCTAGAAATGCATGCCTCTAAATTCCATATTTTTCTAGACTATTTTTCTCTGCGAAAACCCTGAAGAAGAATAAATAGATAAGTTATATTTATTAATTCAACCAATTAACCAAAACATTTGAAAATATTTAAAGGATCAAAATGTAATCCATTGCCTTTGCAACAGATATATACCTATGTTATATTCTCACTTCTCCTTTGCCCTTGACTGCTGCAGTCAGCTGTTTTTCACCTGTTACTATTCGGACTAAACAAACTTGTAACACTAACCTGGCGTGACATTGTGTCAGTTGAGTGTATCCTAATTGTGCTACGTCTTTTAACAGAACAAACATGTCACGTACATCGGAATACAAATGTGTACAGACAGTGGCAGGACAATAACTGTAATTTTGAACAAACGCCACAAGCTGGACAGTTTACTGTACCTGTCAGGGTTGTATAAAAGTTGTGGAGTTGTGGAAATTATGATGACAGTGTTCATTAAAACTTATTAACATCATTTACTGTGTAAATATTTCTACAATAGGGAAATACAACAGATCACATATCTTTGCGTAATTATGAATTTTCTTGGTTAATGCAACACCTGCACACAACCTTGTGTTTCCCACAGTGTGTTGCTTAGGGAGGTGAGCTCAGGGAGATATAATGAGGAAGAGAGAGGTAGCACATAAGTGAAGATAAAGTCCAGAACCTGTCCTCCCTCTCTTCTCTCTTTCCATCCTCGTTCCATCTTTGTTTGGATAAGCAGTTTAGTGTGCACTTAACTCAGTGGGGGAGGTGAAATAGAAGGTCAGAAGTCTCGTCTGCATTAACAAGGCTCACTAAAACACACTGCAATTCAAAACAAGGGATGTGAGCTTTTGGGAAATTGCATTCCCATAGAACACTTCATCGGGCGGAAGGTCCTTCGTCACTCCCTCCATGGGAGGCAGTGTCTTTAAAAAGCCTCGTTAATAAAACTATTAACAATGAGTAAGCTCGCTTGTCCAAGATCTAAAAAAACAACTTTCAAAGTCTTCCCTCAAGGTCTGTCTAATTGAATGGTTTGAGATATCAAATTAAAAAGTTCATAGTCAGGTCCCTTTATCTTCTGCTCCCACAGATTTAGACCTTCAGTTGACCGTAAACTCTTTTCGAAGTTTTCATAGTAACACACTGAGTCAGTGCCTAAGATCATCATATCACTTTTGTAGAAAGAATACCTACTTTATTTTAGGTTTTAATGTGTTTTTGACATAAAATGAAAGCTAACTCTCAGTAAAATGTCTCTTGGACTTTTACACCACTTGGGGCTATAGAAGATCCAATCTCCTTTCCTGAAAGGTTTCTTCTCTGATGAGCTTTGCATGATAGAAAACAAAACCTACAAGCATCCCAATGCCTTAACATTCTATTTACGATCAGATTTGACTCCAGTTTTTTAAGACACATATTTGTCTCAACTGCCAAAGAGCTTCACAGTACCACACTGAACAAACAGTGTAAAGTACTAAATTCCCATTGACTGAAACCGTGATGACTATTATCTTTTGATGATATCGAAAATTCACCATGTATAGTTTGAAACCAGTCAGTCCTATTGCTATGACGTAGCATCAATTCCCATCCCATAAAAGAATGATCTTTTTGACTACGTACATATGAGTATAGATATCGGAAGGTCGTAATTTTGCCATATTGTTTTGTCATAAGGATTCTTACATGCTAGGGCTGCGCAATATATCATTTGTTAATTGTTATCGCAATATTGGCCTTTGTAATATTGATATCGCAGAAGCCTGCAATATGCAAATAAGCATATAACAAACCACAGTGTTTTTATTGTGTTGTGGGACCAATCTTAGAGGTTCCACATAAGTGTACTGTGAGTATTTTAATATATTGTGTTAGCTATATATTTTGGTCAAATTATTGATGGCCAATCTTTAACCACGACATCTCACGAGTTCACCATTTTGTTTTAATATACCGTATTGCAAGGCATATCACAATTGCAGTGTGTAGAAATATAATCGCAATATGCTATTTTTGTTCATATCTTGCGGCTCTTTACATGTTTGTTTTACTAATAATATAAAGTACTAAATAAAACTGTTTCAAATTTCCTTATTACGACATACCATCCCACCCCTAG
>JAOUQW010000026.1:5982348-5992348 GCA_028565825.1 Olivaichthys viedmensis | reverse complement strand
TCAGCTGAGCAAAACTCCATTAGCTTTTGGCCACAGTGTGTGTAGCATGCGCAAATAACTGTGAGACTGCTAGCCAAGTGCAGACTCTGTCATAACAGAAACCAGCCATTAATAATTTATTCACTATGCAGACTTCTCATTTATGTAAGCTGCCAAGCAACAGAAAATCAATGTCAGGAAACAAGCATGCCAAGTGTTGAAGGCAACGGATACAATGGAGACAGGAACAGTACGTTGGTGAAGCAGCGCAGGTTTTATTTGATCTGTTCACTTTGATTGCTATTTATAAAAGCCCTGGAAAATGACAGGGGTTTTATGAATGATGGTTCCATTTTTTTTTCTTTCAAGATTTGGAGTCTGGAGGGTGTTATCAGACAACGTGAATGTAAAGCCAATCTTTTTTTTCCCATCCTGCAGCTGCTGTTCTTTATACTTGTGATGAAAAGTGCCTATCAGCTGTCTCTTAAGTGCAGACCGCTTGCTACCTCTTTACTAAATGCCATTTTGAACTTTATTAGTGGTGCTGAATTCTCTGTGGAAATGCATTTAATGTCTGTTTGGGTTGTGTGGCACAGATTGTGCCTCCATTTAAAGTGAAATTCATTACTGTGTCCCCTACAGCCTGGATTAAACCATGAGACTCTATTGTATCTGGACAGTGTGTAAGGTATTACCTGTCTTTCAGAAGATCTGCTCTCAAATTGTGCTAAGACATCTGTGCTAAGACAAATGTTCAGGTGTTATGCATGCACACATGCAAGCTGTCAACACAGTAGTTCAAAATGTTAAAATAGTTTCCCAGGATAGCTGTCATTGATATGTCATTTAAAAATTGAAGCAAAAAAGGATTTACAATCAGTAATAGTCTGCAGAAGCGTTCACATACATGTTAATTGACATACATAAAATGTAAATAGATTTGATATTGAAGTCAAAATCTCTAGGGCCTTGGTTTTAAGATTTATGTCTCATAGCCTGGTGTGTATGTAGCATTGAAATGCTGTCACTCTGAAAGTAGGCTACAGTAAATTAGGTTCTATTAGTTTATTACCACTTGAAGACTTTGACACAGAATTTGCATTGCATCCTTTCCTGCTTTTCCACTGGGCTTACATCTAGGAATTTGTGTATTCCTGTAAGTAAATCCCTCTGCTGTTTTGGCTGCAGTCAGTACCTTGTCCTCATTATTCTCTAATGTTTGCCATAATGACTATTCAACAGTCTTGCATATCTAATAGCCCTTTGTTTGAGCAAGGTTTTGGTAGTGGACATCTTTTATCTTTTGCCTTTCTGTTTATCATTGTACAGACAGCTGACTGTCTTACTTCCAGCATGTTCTCTACTGTCAAAATGTCATGGACATTTTTTTCTCCAGTGTACCTTCCAACACAGTTGAGACACGATAACAGGCATTTTAGACCATTTTTATTTTAAGGGTTCAACAATAAAATGTCATAATGATAACTCTATCAGGCCTGTCATCCTGCCAGTGGGAAGAAATTCCACATCATATTTAGAGCATTGCTGCTTTTTAAGTCTTTGAATGACAGCGATGTAGCGTGTTTCCTGTGAAACAAGAGATATTGGGTTAACACTAGCGAGTCCCAGTTTGTCAAATTGGACTAATTCCTCCACCATCAAACTAGCATGTAAATTCATATTAAAAATGGATAGCTTTTTTTCTTATGCTTGATGCATTGCTTAATCTATTTTTTTAAATATACAGCAATTTTCATCCACCATCTTGGTTGGTGAAGTATAGAGCGACGATTTAGATTTAGATATTTTTTAATCTTTTGGCTTTGGTACGTTGCACCACAGTGAATCAGAGTGTCTTGTTCAGAAATTTGATGACAGGCCTTTTTAATTGGTTCTGCCTGGTGTATCACAATCAGTCCGATTGCTTCTAGTGTCTTCTGACTGACAGGAGTAACTCAGACTTAGTCTTAGTAACTTACACATGTTTCAAGCCCTTAATCCCCTTAAACTCCCAGGACTTTTATTCTTTACTCATACATAACTTTGCATAGTTTCACTGTAGCTACTGAATAATTCATAGCAGTTACATACAGGTTACTGCTTTAGGGTGAATAACTGAATAATAAGCTTTAAGAAGTTATTGTAGGTCTGAAAGGGTTTTTAATGTTTATAAGGTTATACATTACGTATTTATATATATAACTACTTAACTGTCTAATAAGGCCTTCATTTATAACATTTATCTCGAACACACTAATGATTTATATTTGATTTATATTTATTCATTATATCTAATATCTTATTTCTTATTATTTATTCAAATTATTTCTAATAATGGTTTTCTGTGTACCTTTTTGTTCATCATATAAATATCTGTCACTGTTTAATAGATAATTGTAAGAGCTGGCAGTTGGTGGCACATGCTCCACTAACTTCAATTTCATGCAACAGCAGTATATGTTTAGATGTGTATTGAGCCTTACCTGGAGGCTTTCTGTTGATGATTTTCTCTTTTTGACTCGTTACAGAACAATACATCATGGAAACCAGACGCTTGTCAAGACTGCACCTGCCACGGCGACGTTGTCATCTGCAAAGCTACTCAGTGCCAAAATCCTCAATGTGACTTTCAAAGGGTAAGACTGATCTTTTGCGCAACTGAATTATAAAAGTAAAGTGCTTAATGGATGTAAGGATGAGTCGATCAATTGACGGATGGCTGAATGAGCAGATGGATGGCTGGGTGGAAGAACCTGTAAGATAAATATATGGATGGCCACATTAGCTAGACTGTATGTATGCATGAATAACTGAAAAGATAAATGAATGAAGAAGCCAGAACACTCTCATTGTCTTTCAAAGAGATGTGCTGCAAGCTCATTGCATTCCTCTTCCACTTTTGATTAAATGAGAACAGCAAATTTATATTCCATTTTTATTTTTTTGCTGCACCATGTGATTGAGTAAAACTTTGCAAAGTCACGAATCAGTGCTTCTGGCAACTGTTCCAATGGCTTCCATTAAAATTGTCAATAAAACACAACTAATTGTGCTCAGCGAAGCACAGACCCACTCCTGTATTAACAATCTGTAATTATCTCTTACTGTCCTTCTTTAACCTTCTTGAAAGCTGATAGCTCATCAGTCTGACTGCCTGCTGCTCCTTATTCATCAATATGTCATATTTTGACAGTTAGTGGGTCCATTGATGCTTACGGTACCAAGCTGACATAGCTTTCTGGATGTGTTCCCAGGGTGAGCGCCTGAGAATCCCTGCAAACAAATGCTGTCCGGAGTGTTTCCCACAGTCAGCCGGCTCCTGCCAGCATCAGGGAGCAGTGTATGGGGTAAGTGACACTTCTGACGAGGCCCAGTGTAAAGATGCCAAAGGCCCCCGTCTAGGCTCTTGGCAGATCCCGCCACTTTTTGTAAAGTGCTAAGTGGTCAATTGTTTCAGTTGATGCACAATTGCATATTGTTAGCGCCCCGCTCTTCCCTGACAGAACTTGCCTCTTATTTGTACAAGTTGTCTCCCCTCGCAAGCCACTGGTGCTCTGCTTAAGATTCTGACGGCGTCGCTTCCAGCTCGAGTGGCGTTTACTTAGGGAAGCTGGCTGTGTTGGTACAGGGGCATAATTCCGTAACTAATTAACTTGCCCCAAGTTTGTGCAAACTTTCAAACAGCACAGAACACTTTAGAGGAAGTAAAGACTTGCTCTAAATGAAGAGTTGGTGCTTTTGGTAGCCAGAGTTACTCATGATGCCATCATGTAGCATAAGCAAACACCAACTCTCCCACAGCCTCATAACCTCTCTCTCTGTCTCTCTGTCTTTTTCTCCAGCATGACAGCCAGTGGAGTGAGTCCAAGTGTTCGGTGTGTACATGTTCTTCTGGGAAAGTGACCTGCATCCCTCCGGCCTGTCCTCCCCTCAGTTGTGGGAGAGGACAGAGTCCTTACATCCCAGCCGGAGAGTGTTGTCCTAAATGTGCCCGAAATGGAGGTAGGAGTGCAGGACTACTGGGACCTTCTAAAATCACAGTGAAATGAATAATATTAAACCATTTACCATGAAATATTCTTGTAGTAGAGGCATGTAAGTAGTAGTAAATAGTAAGGTAGGAGTTAAGGCGACAGGACTTGTGGCATGGAAGTGGAGTGCCTGCATTTTTGCTCTATGTGAACAACTAGAAAAGCTGAGCTCTGGTACTAGAATTTGATGTAAATGAAATCCATTTAACAATTCGACGTGATAAATCGCACCGATAATTTGCGATAAATACAGACAAATTGCACTTATGTGTTGGGTTCAATGCAAATTCTAGGTAGTAGATTGTTACCGTGTTGTTGTTTTTGCCATTATGTTATCTGAATGATGATGTAATACAATTTCACACTGCTTTATAGAGAAATGCTTTTATTTAAATTTTTTTAAATGTATTCACATTTCCACTGTATCAAATGTAGAGAACACCATGTAATAACACATAAATTGAACTGTACTTTTACCACATTGTTGGCACTACTCACTTCCTAAATCCCTACCCCAGGGCTACCCCACTTCCTAAATCCCAGTTCAACCCCTGCACTTATCCAGGGGGTTTATCAGTTTCTCAGGAACAGATGAGTGGTGAACCATCCAGATTATACCTCAAGACCACTCACCCTGACTTACTACAACTAGACAAAATTACTGTATTTTGTTCTCTGTTCTAAAGTCTGTTCACTTGTCAAGGCACCGTGAGCTTAAGTCTTTGTCCAAAAAAATGCTGAATCCTATCATTTAAATTCATAACAGAATTTAACAGGTTATTAACACAGCTATGCTCACCACTTAAATGTAGACAGTCATTAAAAGACTCCATCTGGCCACACTGTGTTCAACATTAAACATTTATCACAGTTTTACATTTGCACAGAAACAAGAGCATAATTGGACTTCTTTATGTTTCAATTAATGTTGTATACTGAGGGTGCCATTATTTTCTCTCACGCATGAAGAGTTTTGCAATTTTGAGTATCTCTTTTCAAATTGGCTGCATGTATATACATGGTTTCTCGATGGAGATGTCACACCGTAAGTACAAAAGCTCTTTATACTTGTAGCTGTAGCTGTCTTGGCGTGTTGAAGCCACTTTTGACGGAGTCTCTAGAGAAACATTATTCTGTCGTTACCCCGACTGCAGGCTCTCTAAAGCAGAATGTATAAAACCGAATTACACAACGACTGACAAAGAGAGCACTCGCTCTCACAGACAGTTACAAACCCATATGTAAGCGATATGACATGCTGTTTTCACAGCTTCTTGCTCCTGGGAGGGAGAAGAGCACAGGGATGGCGACGAATGGAATCCCAGTCCCTGCACGAGGTGCGACTGCAGGAACGGACAGACGCAGTGCTCTGTCGCAGAGTGTCAGCCTATCACATGCAAGCCGGTCAGTACAGAGAATCAAACAGCTTCACCTCCAATGGCACTTCCCCTCACAGTCCTAATTCTGA
This sequence comes from Olivaichthys viedmensis, assembly GCA_028565825.1. Lineage (NCBI taxonomy): Eukaryota > Metazoa > Chordata > Actinopteri > Siluriformes > Diplomystidae > Olivaichthys > Olivaichthys viedmensis. The sequence goes on along the minus strand of JAOUQW010000026.1, from coordinate 5,986,870 downwards.
TGTTTTTCAATTGCAATAAACAATTTTCCATTAGTTATACTATAGTTTTTATACAGTGATGAGAAAAAGAGAGTACACACTCTTTCAATTCTGTGACTTTATATGTTAAGACATAACAAATCATCATCTGGCCCTAACCAGGTCCTAAAATTAAGTACATCTAACATCAAATAACAAACACAACATAACCAATTCTATTGTGTTATTATTTATTTACCAAAATGTCAGCTAATATGCAGGAGCCACATGGGCAAAAATAAGTACACCCTTGCTGCTTCCATAGTAATTAACATGGTAATTTGCAGTTAGGAATGTGCTTGATTAGCTGATCATTAGAGGGTGTGGCCATCTCTTTTGGCAGTTGGGTGATCTGTAGCATTCAAGTTTGTGATAACACCATGCCAAGAAGAAAAGACATCAGCAATGATCTCAGAAAAACAATTGTTGCTGTATTTCAATCTGCGAAGGGTTATAAGGCCATTTCCAAAACATTTTAAAGTGCATCATTCTACAGTGAGACGAATTACTAAGAAATGGAGAACATTCAAGACAATTGCGTCATCCCAGGAGTGGGCATCTCAGCACATTCACCCTAAGGTCAGAACGTTTTTTGATGAGAGAAATCACAAAAAACCAAAGAGCTAGGGATCTGCAGACCTGTTAAATGTCATGACTGTACTATCAGAAAAATACTGGCTTTTATGAAAAAACAACAACTCTGGCTTTGAAAGGGTAGAAGTGGGAAGCCTCTCCTTTCCAAAAATATCATGCTACAATGGCTTCGGTTTGGAAAGTTACATCTGAACAAACCTCTACATTTCGGGAACAACGTCCTTTGGACAGATGAGACAAAAGTGGAGATGTTTGGTCATAATGCACAGCACTATGTTTAGCGGAAACCAAACACAGAACATCATCACAAACACCTTATACCAACTATGAAGCACGGTGGTGGAGGGGTGATGATTTGGGCATGTTTTGCAGCCACAGGATCCGGGCACCTTGCAGCAGAGATGGGGACTCGAGTTGCACTTAAGTCGCACGTTCACTGACTCGTGACGCGACCCGGGCTCTAGACTGAAGACTTTTGTCTGTCAGTTTTGTGACTCACACACAGTAATTTATTGCAGTGCTATTTGCGTGTATCTTGAAGTGGTAATTAAGCACAACATTGGGAAATAGCGTTAGGAAATAGTGTTGGGAGTAGAGCTGTTTTCAGAGCAGGGTGAAGTCCCCAAATTTCCCCAGCCTGGTTGGTAGCTGTCGTGAGATAGGGGAGAACTAGCTAATGGGAATTGGCAATGAAGAAAAAAACAAAAACAAGAAGTTTAGAAAAGGTAACTAAAATGGCCAATTTCTGTATATCCAAAACACGCTACACGTTGAGGGGTTCCGTTTATTTGGAAGCTAATGTTAATACAGCTACTGAAATGTTGGTGATTGTCACTCATTCGCTTTCTGGTAAGGGCAGATTGGTTCACTATGTCTTTCTGTCTATACACACTAGAAGTTGGAACTATTATGGTTATATTGCTTCCCAAGACAGTATGGAAAGCATACAGATGTGTTGTGATAGAAATGATTAACAATTAAGATTATTATCTTGAACCACGATAAAAACATGACCAATGAAAGACCCTACACTACACAAATGTTCGAGTTTGTTGTAGACTTCTATATGCTGTGGTGTTTCTGTCAGTTTTTGTTTTTGTTTAAGGTATTGTTCAGGCATGCAGTAAGACTTCGGATTATTGACATGAAATAAACGCGTCCATTTTAAACAGTAGAAAATAACTGTGTCATAGTTTAATCTAATAAATCTAATCTAATAACATTATATGTAAAGGAAACCAATGTCCAAAATATGCATTTTCGTTAGGCAGAGTTTATTGCTTTGATCGCTAAGTTCAGGCCTGCCATCACGGGAGAAGTTGTCCTGGTGGGGTCTAGGGATCCATTGACAAGTGAAATTGGCCACTTTGATCAAAATATGTTGATTAAAAACATTGATTTTGTCCCAAGCAAATTGGTTAATAAAGAAGACTTAATCTGGGGTCATCTAGGTCCTGGGTGGTGATCTCAAATGTTGGAAAATGGTGGTTGTTGGTGTTTAAATGTAAAAAAAGACCACCTACAAGCCCTAGATGTTTTTTTTTAAATCCTAGAAACACCCCTGCTTCAAATAATGAGTCTATAAATAATGTTTGCTTACAAAAACGTTGTACTTGTCACGGTCTCCAAGTCGTGGGTCCGCTCAGCTGGCGGTGCGTGCCGGTTGCCACGGCGACGGCCACCATTGGACATGTGATTGTGTGTGTCTAGTCCCGCCCTGTCTTGTCCCGTTGAATGTTTCCACCTGTTTCCTGTTTGTTTCCCCTCATTAGTGAGAGTATTTAAATCCCGTGTGTTACTGCAGTGCATTCCCTAGGAATAATATAGTAGTGTTTTAATAATAAAATGCCTACAGCTAACAATATGGATCTTAACTTATGTTCGAGACTAAAAACTTGAGACTTGACTTGAAAAAAGTGGCTTGTAAACATCTCTGCCTTGCAATCGTCGAGTCGACCATGAACTCCTCTTTATGCCATCTGTCTGACAGCTGAAGCTTCTAGGTCTTGCAACAGGACGATGATTGCAAGCACACCAGCAAAATTACAACTGAATGGCTGAAAAAGAAAAAAAATAGGGTTTTGGAATGGCCAAGATGCTGTCGTGGGACCTTAAGATAAGCATAAGCCTTCAAACATCAATGAACTACAGCAATGTTGTAAGGAAGAGTGGGCTGTTTTGTTATGTCTTAATATATAAAGTCACAGAATTAAAATAAGGTGTCCTTTTTTTTCTCATCACTGTATATGTAATGCTATGCAAAAAGTTAAAACATATAAATTCCATATGAATATGTTTGTGTTTTGTCTTTTGCAGAATGAAAACCTGGTGATCCAGCCAGGACAGTGCTGTCCTCAGTGCATCTCAAACCCATGCATAGCAGCCGGAAAAGAGTACAAGGTACATGTTTAGATAGTGATACTGTGGATGAATGAGAGAAAAGCAGCAGAGAGAGAAGCAGCGGTCTTTTTTTTAAAAGATAGAGACGACAAGATGAGGCGTTAAAGCAGCACATTATGTGCAGAGTTCTAATCAGGAACTTGGCTACATTTTCAGCAGCTTAATTTCATCGCCTTCTCTCTTTTTGCACATCCCTCTCCCCAGTTTCTGAGATGGCTCATCTTTCTTTCTTTCATGTCTTCTGTTTCCCATAACTTCACGTAGTCATTTGTGGAGAGTAAAAAAAGAATGTACTGTATGTGGACTGAAATATCACACACACAACAAACTTTAGTGCGAAGGACCAAGCAAAGAGTGTGGCTCAAAATGAACTAAATCAGTGATGTGTCAGGTCAATCATGATTTAATAAGGAACACTTGTCACATGATCAAGCACAAGTATGGAAATCTTTTTAATTTCTTGGGTAAATTCAATCTCTTGAGTTCTGAGAGCACAATCTGACTTTTCCTTAATCTAACACACCTGAACGCATTAGCTATTTAAGCCGTTCATGAGCTGAGTGGAACTTTAAAACTCGTAAAACTTATTTTAGTATTGAAACATAATCAGATGTGAGCAGCTTTTTGAATCACAAATTTGAAATTCAGAGTAGAATTCAGCTAAGCAAGGAGGGCTATGAGAGAGGAGAATGGGAAGAAACAAAAGTGTATTAAATTGAGAGAGTTAAGAGAGGGTTTATGTGTGTGAATGAATCAGTGTGTGTGTGTATGTGTGTGTGTATGTATGTGTGTGTGTGTGTGTGTGTGTGTGCGCACGTCTGCTCCCATAGTTTAGGGCAAAATGGGCAAACTACCACATGAATAAATCAACTCCTTTCAAATTCCTTTTAGTTTCAAGGCTCAGGGGCGTCTTAACCCTGAAATCATGTGTTCTCTCCCCAGGATGGTCAACAGTGGCAGAAAAGCAGTTGTACCACCTGTGTGTGTTACCGCGGCCAGTCACGGTGTCACACAGAAAAATGCAGCCCTCTCCAGTGCGACAAGGTCATCTACAATCCATTACACCAAATATTTTCTATCAGCTTGGTCAGTGGCTTGATTTTAAAACAACACAGCCACACTCTCAGAAAAAAGGGTACTAAACTGTACCTTTTCTTGTCACTGGGGTGGTACCCTTAAGGGAAAATTTTTTGTACCTTTTGTATGTATCTTTTACCTGAGAAGGTGCAGTAGTGTACCTTTAAAGCTTTACTCTAGAAGTGAATTAAAGGTACAACAGTGGTCCTTTAGGTCTAATTATGTTTAAATGTACACTATATTCACATTTCCAGATAAAAGATACATACTGAAGGTACAAAAGTTCCATACCTTTTTTTCTGAGCATGCATAGACCTTATGGTTGAGTGCAAATATATATATATATATATATACTGTGTATATATACACTCACCGAGCACTTTATTAGGAACATGTACACCTTCTCATTCATGCAATTATCTAATCAGCCAAT
>JAOUQW010000026.1:5903792-5939004 GCA_028565825.1 Olivaichthys viedmensis | reverse complement strand
TTGTGGTGAGCAGAAAAGCATCTCAGAATGCACAATGCGTCAAACCTTGAAGCGGATGGGCTACAAAGGGAGGCCCTACACAGTATTAGTATAGCATTCCTAATAAAGTGCTCGGTGAGTGTATATTGACTGCTCTTGCTTGCTTCCTGGAAAACACTCTTTGGATACCCTTGGCAGCTTTATAGTAATAACGACAAGCTGTAACTTATGTTTAGAATGTGATCACAAGGTGCGACTGCATACTGAATCAGAAATTTTGATATAAATTCTTATGTCATTTATGCCTAGACTGATGCGATTGTGTTACCATTGCACATATGGATTTGTGAATGTTTATACTGTATGTGCGTGAGTGAAAACTGGCTGGCTTTCATGTTGCAGTATCTGATGGGCAGCATACCACCCCTGAGATGGACTTTTCTATCCTGCTGTTGGCCAACCACCAGCAACCTCCAATCTTTCAGATCTTGGACCCAGTGCTGGAAGTTAGCCTGGGAGGCAGAGCGCCAATCGGTGAGAAACGCCTTTAACAACATGATACATGCTAGTACCCTTATATTGTTTTGAGTTGAGTTAGAAGTTGCAATGGCCCGTTGGTGTAGAATCCCGATTTAATGTAAAAAAAAACCTTAGACCTGGATTTTATTAGTTTTGGATTGGATGAAGTCTCAGCTTCCATGCTGTGTTAGATTGGAAGCTCTCAAACACCTGATTAACAATGTTGTGAGAAAAGGTATGATTAACCCCTTGGTTCTCTGTGTCCTGTAGGTGGTCAGCAGTTGGCAGTAACAGATGCTGACACAGCACCAGATGAGCTGGAGTTTGAGCTGGTGGAGGGTCCAGTGCATGGGACCCTCCTCAGGGTGGATTTTGGCTCTCAGACTCCAATGGTTAATGGTATGTCCTCACAAACACCATCCATGGTTCTTTTAGTACACTCTAGGGGAACCTTTAAAGATTCTATGTAGGACCCTACAACATAGGGTTTAAACTTTTAGAGAGGGTTCCAAGCAGAACCCCATTAGAAAATTAAGAACTCTTAACTATCCAAAGAACCTTGAGGAACCATTTTTCTAAGTGTGTATGTTCTGTGATGCTGAAAGAATGTGGCCGTAAGTTCCTCAATATTTTTGGAAAAAATTAAATTGACTGTAGCTACTGTGAAATGATGGTGCTCAGGATTATTTAGCAATCCATTTCCTTGTCGGTATGTGCTCATGATTGAAATTAAAAAACACCACCAAAACCAAGTCTTGGTCAGTCTTAATGTTCTGAATCTCTCCACCAGGGGATACATTCACCTTCAGTGACATCACCAGGAACGTTCTTCAGTACGAGCACTCTGGTCTTACCACTGAGGAGGATGCCATGATCTTCTCAGTGACGGACGGGATCTCCATGACATCCACTACGGTGCAGGTGACCATTTTAGAGGTCAGAGGGGATGGGCCCAGACGTGACCCCGAGGCCTTGCTGTTGATGGAAGTGGCAGAGAAGAGCAGCACTGTCATTAGACGCTCGCATCTGGCTTATGTGGTGAGATGATATATAATCTTGATGAGATCTCGATGAGATCATTTCTAGATAATTAGATATGCATTGTACTCTATGAAGAATATGCAGGTTACCTGTTTCTCTTTAATTGTTAATATGGTAACTGGCTTATTAAGCTAGTTTTTTTCCGGTCGTTCCGAAAGACGCCAATATAAATTGTTCAAAATTTAATGAAATTTAGTTTCAGTGTAACACACTGTTACCAGATAATTTATATAAATCAATTTGATCTACGTTTCAAATTTCTAGGACAATGACTCCTCAGATGATAAGATTCGTATCCAGCTGGTTTCAGTGCCCATGTACGGAATCCTTACCAAGACTAATTCCGCCTCAGACCATGAAGAACTGAATGAGTATTCTTCCTTAACCATGGAGGACATCAACCACCACAAGATTCGGTACAGTCATATCATTTATATCTATGCTTTAAAGTAGCTCTTCACACAAAAATGTAGCGCCAGCTCACGTGGTCTTGCTTGCATTATGCTCACTGGCGCTTTTTAGCTTTTATTCCTTATAGTTATTAGTATGTACCCTTTCACCATACCACTGATGCAATAATATCTACTATTACAAGAGCGTGATTTGTGCATAGAAATAGAAAAAATAGAATATGTTATTATTCAGTCATCGCATGATAATATTTAACACTATAATGTGAGTGTGGGGAGAAGCACAGTGAGATAGCATCATGACCCCTATAATTGTGTTAAGCTTTTCTCAGTGATACGCTAAAAGCTGCTGAGAGGTGTTTCAATGAAAAACAAAAGTTTATACATGTATTTGATTCCCAGGCTGTGCTGATTATTGGTTTTAATGCAATGAATAGAATTGTAAGTGAAACATAATGCATTTATTTTGTCCAAGTTTGGCTTTTGAATCTAAATGAAAGAAAAATCAGACTAGTATAATTACACTAGTATGGATATATTTATATCACTGATTTATGTTGTATATAATATTCTTGTGTTTTTCTTCTTATTTATAATTTAATTTAGTTAAATTGCAAAAAAAATGTCATGCCGTCTCTCATAAATAGAGACTCTCACAAATTAACCATTTGACTATATTCACTGTGTGTTCCATATCACCATCATCAAATAATTAGTATCTGGATGAATACACATTGCTGTAGGCATGAATTAATTAATTTGGTACACACACGATAAAAACAGGTATGTCACATCATTTGAAACCGGTAACCAGCCCGTCACTGATATCTTCCACTTCATCGTCTACGATGCTGAGAACAACCGCATGGACAACCAGATGTGCACCATTACCATCACCTCTGTGCAAAGACAGCCACCTGTGGTCATTGTACACAGTGGTATCAAGGTTCGCATTCTCTCCACCCAACTCACTGTTTTATTGCCTGAACATTTTAAAATCAATGGGGACATATTTTCAAATTTGGCACTTTTCTGGGTTGCAAGGTCCAAGAGGGAGGCCGAGTCCAACTGTCAGCCAATCACATCATTGCATCAGACCCAGACACGTCCCAAAAGGATCTGCTCGTATGGATGATCAGCCCTCCAAAGTATGGCTTTATTGAGAATACAAAGCGAGGTGGGTTATAAATACAAGACTGCCCCTCCTATTAATTTGCCCCAGAAATCTTGCTAAAATAGAAAACTTCCTTAACACAAATAATTGCCTTTAGAACATATGCAATGCACCACATATCAAATAAACAAAAAAAAAACCCAATAAAAAAAAGATAATCAAATAAACTTGACCTATAACTTTACAATCCAGTGCTGGCCATAAGAGTTTGAGTTCCCATTTTGAGTTTTATTTTCTTTCAACATTTCTTCCATTTGCTGTCATGCTGAGTTTTTCTTTGCAACTGTTATCCTCGATTTTCCTATTAGGGGGTTTGGATCCGGGTTTCTGTAAAGCAGCTTTTGTTAAAGTGTTCAGTGTGAAAAGTTCTTCACAAATGAAACTGAAAACAACCATTTCAGACTCATTCAAGTTTGTTTGGGCTCTGTCAAAAAAAGCTTCACCATCTTATTCATGAATAGAGAGCTCATTTGAAACCAATTATGGTGCAAAAATCGGAGAGGACTTGGTCATTGTTATTCAACAGACCTGTTTGAGAGCTGAAGTGACAGAGAACTGAAGTATACTGATTCATGGGGGGGTTCTCCAGCTGGAAAGGAAGCAAATATTTCATCCTAAGCTCAGAGGGAGTGCTGTCTGTTGATTCCTATGTTTTTCATTGCTAAAACATTTGTTTTGTCTAATTCCCTTGACTTGTTTGGAGTTTTTGTTCAGTGATGGTTATATATTCCTGTATCTAACTCTGTCAGACATTTTCTTTTTGGTCTGACTCAGTAATTGTGTTTTTCATTTGTTTGTCTCCTTATTTTGTCTTGCTTAGTTGGATTTTGTCTTTAATTCCTTGTGAAGTGTGTTCACGATTTAATCTTAAGGTTTAAGCTTTTGACTTTTGCACTCCTCATTTGTCCACAGCTGGGTTGGTGGGTGAAGCTCGTGTAATCACTCCTGATGTCCCCTTTACGATTGAGGACCTCACCTCAGACCACATCTTCTATGTTCAAAACGTTCACCAAGCCAATGTCCACCAAGATGTCTTTAGTTTCTACATTAGTGATGGCTCCAGTCAGACAGAGGCTTTTGATGTCACCATTGATATCCAGGTATCAAGGTTTTGTTTTTCCTCTTCAAGATCAAATGTTATTCAGTGCAGATCAGATCCGAGTTTGTTGGTTGCATTCATTGGATCTCACACTCAAATTCTGTGATAGGAAGGCGGGAGGTCTTTTAGTGGGGTTTGCAATTAAATTGTGATGTGTTTTGTAAAAATTTTAGCACACTAAGGAAGACAGAGTCCCAGTTATCTCTGTGAACAGCATCCATGTGGAGGAGAACACAGGCATCGTCATCACCAATTCCTCCCTCAGCGTGTTGGATCTGGACACACCAGAGAATGAGATTGTGCTTACTGTCACCAAGAAGCCGTCCTACGGTCCGTCTTTCTTTCTCATTCTTTTTCACTTGCCTACCCCAGCTTTATAAATAATATAGACTCCTTTTTGTGCTATAGGGTTTGTTTTTCTCCTTTTGTGCTCTCTTCATATTAAGTCCATATTGAAGAATGTATGTGTAGCAATATCTTAGAATCCCTGCAAAAGTTTATTGCATATAATTAAGAGGCTAACAAATTTTTTTTGTCATTGTATGCTGCGCCATTTTGCAGAACAGACTTCCAGGGTCGACTGGCAAGGCAATAGAAGGTCACTGCTATTAGTTTTATGGGCACTGTGTCAGGGGGTTTCAGGAAGCTTTTTTACTTTTTTTTTATGAGTCAGTATTATGAATCACTTCTGAGAAATGGCATCACCCTGATGGAGCTGAAATAAGCCCAAAATAATATAGGACAGGAACGCTGACAGCACTGCTGCCTCACAAAAAAAATCACACAGGCCTACTGGGAGAGGTCAAAACTCTGGCGTGAGGGAAGTGATGTGTTTGTGTTTTATGTGAATGTGAGACATAAAACTGGTGTATATGGTGTTTAAATTGTGTGTAATGTGAGAGATAAAGTGATAAATGCAAGAGCAGTTTGTGTTTGTTAGAGGTGAAGTGGAAAACATGACAGTATTTTGTGTCTATAAGAGGTAAAGCTTAAATAATTTCCTAAACAGCACCACATAAAGGTCTTTAGGTATAAACATAACTGCACTTTCAGGCTCTTTTAACACTCTTCCACCACCTTGTTCACAGGCAAGCTACGCAGGAGACAGTTCTACTCTCAGCCTCTAGAGAACGGCAAGGTGCTCCATCAGGGTTCCACATTCACCTACCAGGACATTCTAGACGAGTTGCTGGTGTACATCCCCGATACGCAGGGGTCAACGACTGACGAGATTCACTTCTCTGTAACGGACGGAGTACACACTGAGACGGGGCGCCTTGAGTTCAGCATGGACGTCAAAATAAGTGAAGGGCCCAGAGTCACAATTAACAGAGGCCTTCAGTTATCAGCAGGTCAGTATAAAGTCACCCTCCACTACCTCATCGGATATAGAGTCTGCTATGGATACCCTACAGTGGTTGGTAATTGGAACTACATTTGCTGGATCTTCAAAAGATCTTTATATAGTCATTTTGTTGCATTTTCTACAAAAAGATGCTTTACATATTAATCACACTTATAAACAAAGTGTTAATAAGCATAAATCTTCCCAACATATCTCATTAATTCAATCAACTACAGTAGGGATGCACTGATACAGGAATTCTGGACCGAGGACGATATTTGTCATGGACATACTGTATCTACCGATGCCTATGTTTTTGCAGCTACACACAAATTTATAGAATGTAGAAATTGGGACTCCAACTGGATTAGCATTACGGATATTTATTTGTATAACATTTTAGTTTTGTAGACCAACCATTAAAATATTACAATTAAAAATGTCTGCTGAACCGTGACCACAACTGGCCAACTGGTCCTTAAATGGACAGGCCATAGGCTTAAATGCTAACACTTCTTTGCCTTAAATAACACTTGTGGAAATATTTCTTTTTTTTTTCTTTTTTTTTTAATTAACAAGTGTTAATGGCTCTTGCTTCCTTTTACCAGGTTATTCATCTAAGATCACAGAGCAGCACCTGAAGGGTACTGATATTGACTCAGACAACCTAAAACTCAAGTTCACCGTGACCAAAGACCCGAGTGTGGGCACACTGCAGCTTAACAAAGGGAGAAACAAAGTCCAGATCTCTGCCAAAGGGTCAGTCAGCAGCTTCACCCAGGACGACATCAACAAAGGTTTCTCCTTTTTCTTAAAACATCATAGGGGCCATAGGAGCTGGGGGGTGACCATAATTAATGACAAATGTTTGTTCACTGCCACTGAAATTTTTTTCAGCAATTAACAGCAACTAGCCTCTTAAAGTTCCAGCTTATTATTCAGTTATTCATCTTAAGGAATATTATTCTGTAACTACCCAAGGGTTCCTCAAGGGTTCTGTGGATAGGAACCCTCTTTGATGGGCAAACACTGTTGTAGAGGGTCAAAACCGAAGAGCTAGGGTTCTAGATTTCGAGTGTACTATAAATTATTCAGTAACTACAATAAATCTAATAGGAAATGTATGTAGTTATAAGAGTGAGGGATGTGACTCGCTGATGGATCAGGGGTGTTAAAACATGGAAATGTTGGCATAAAATATGTGACATTTATGGAAATATGTATATATGACTGTCTATAGTTACATACAATCTATGAATAGAGCCGCAGAAGCCATTCAGCTACTCGATACAGTGTCTATGTCACTCGACACGTTACAAAACGTGAACTACACTTTTTCAATTTCCGAAACTAACAAAATGTGTGGGGCTCAAATGTACAGGGCCAAAAAAAAAACCACTGTTCCAGCACCAATGATAAGAGCCAATGGAATATTTGGAATTCTGGACAATGTTACAAAAATCTTTTGTAAATGTTACAACTTTGCCAGTTATTCTAAAAAAAACTCTAAGCAGGGAAACCTTTCACTATGAGTGGATTCTAAAAGTGTATAGTCTGATGATTTGGCATATGGTACTGTCCAAATTAAAAGTGCTCAATGGCCATATCACAGTGTTTTGTCTTTCTCACAATAGGTTTTGTGGAATATATCCATGAAAAAGGAGAGAGTGGAGGCAGTTTTTCCTTTAAGTTTAACCTTGAGGATCCAGAGGGCAACAAAGTGATTGATGAGTCTTTCTTCATCACCGTTCTCGGTAGGTAGCTCTTTTTTTTGCAGGTAACAACAACATTGGATTTGGTAATGAATACTAAAAATTCTTTCATTCTTTTATTCCAATCAGAGGATAGACTTCCCCCATCAGTGGTGGTAAATAAGGGTTTGGTGCTGGATGAGAACTCGGTGAAGAAGATCACAACTCTGCAGCTGTCCTCCACAGACCAGGACAGTGAACCTGGAGAACTTGTCTACCGCATCACCAAACAGACCCAGCTGGGCCATCTCGAACTTTCTGCCAATCCAGGTACACACACCAACACATGCATCATTTAGTGGTGGGCAATAAGAGCCTGACAAAGATTATCCATCTGTGCAGAATAAAACTGCAATATAGCAAGTAGCTGATTGGATGTTAGCCCAATAACTAATTTCCCTTTTTTATTATCATTTTTCTTTTAATTAATTTTTTTTCTTGGTTTTCATATACCATAAACTAGCATGAAACAACAATACATATTGAATGTTAGAGAACAATATTTGGATAGCGCAAGAAAATGTTTCATACAATAAAAGACAAGGGAAGAAGATAACCTTCTTACAAACGTTCTTCCAAGTTTCCATATGTTTACAATGCCCTGTTAGTTCTGCTAACATTTTTTTTGCAGGGGTCACACTCAATGATTCTATCCACATCCTAAATTTAGGGGTTCGCGTTTACCCCCAACCTCTAAGAATCTGTCAGGTTGCTGTAACTATCTCCACTATTATCCAAGAAAAATCTTTCCCTCTGATATGAGAAATTTCAATTTTGTCTCCCTAAAGACATAATCTTGGTGAGACTGGGAGCTCGTAACCAAGCCAATTTCCAAGAGATTTTAGCATCATCTTCCAAAAACTTTAATACACTACCATTGTACAAGATATGTGCCAATTTCTGGCTTACACTTCCAGCAGCTATTATCATTCAGTACTCCCACTCTAAAGTCGTGCTGGGGAAAAATAAGACCTATGTACGACTTTATATTGAATTAATTTCTCTGAGAACTTGTGTATTTTTACAAGTTTGATTTTAACTTCTTAACTTATTTTTTCTTCCAAAATCTCACTCTCACAAATCTGTGACAATTCGTATGACTCAATTCATATGAAAGGTTGAAGGTTAGGGTTTATGGATGGGGTTGGTGTTTGTACCTTTTCTTACAACTTCATTTGTACGAAATCAAATGAAGTCTAACCACATCACCCTCGTTCGTTTGAATTCATATGAATTTTTCTTGAGATCAAGTTTTATTTTTTATCAAAGTAACTTTAATGTATTGAAAGCAAGTGGGACTAATAGGCAAACTGTCCTTGCGCAAAGATGATTAATAAATGAAGTTAAAATGCACAGAAACGTAATTTTAATTAGCAGCTGAGCAAAAGAAGAAGAAAAAATTGAGTCAAGATCTTGACAAGATTGAGTCATTGAGTATTTGGAAGGTCTAAATGAAAATGTAAGGAGTGAAAATCATGTTTTTTCATGGAAATGTATTAATTTTCAATTAAGTATTAATTGTATTAATTTTTCAATTATACTCAGCTAAAGTATAAATCCTCTATAGTGATACTTAAGTATACGTAGTAACGAAATGCAGTTACTTAAGTACTTTACACTTCTGTGTCTATGTCACAAAGTTCGTCATTGATATTCATCGCTGCATGGAAAATTCCAAGCTAGACGAACCTATAATTCCAAGTTATGGTTTTCTTTGAGGCGAGACCTTAAGCGATGAAGTTTTAATAAAGATAGCAGTGGCAAAGCTCTTCGGGCTCCGTATGTTTCATCCATAATTATTTCCTTTCAAATCTTAATTCTTGTGCCTCTTTATCTGGCCCTGAAACAGTCAAAAAATAATTTCTAACATTATGGTAAGTGGGTGGTCTGAAATAATACTGTAGGCTGTATATTTCAAATAAGCATTGCGGTGTCCCCTGTATTATGCTTAATGTCTCTGATTCAGCCTGTACTGATCCACACAAACAGAAACAAGAATTGAAAGCTTAACCGAGTCTACCACTGTGTGATTTTTTTTTTTCTTCCTCCATTTCCTCTCATCTTTGAACTACAGTGTATTACTGTGACCTTACTTAGCCTTGTTCTGGTGGGGATTTATGTATGATTCAAAGATCAATATTTCATTTCATATAGATTTTATTCAACTCAAGTACCCCACTAAAAGAGGGCATTTCATCTAATCAGTTTAATCCAAGTGTACTGTAGTTCTGTAGTCATTTCCTAGGTGTGTTAAGCTTGGTGCTATCATTGCAGGGAAGCGCATCAGCACGTTCACTCAGGCTGACCTGGCCTCACGCAACGTGCAGTATGTCCACACCAGCGAAGAAGAGAAACACTCGGACGACTTTTCTTTCACCGTGTCGGATGGGGCTAATGAGGTACACACAAACACGCACACACACACATGCTAATGAGCGCCAGACGTGCTTGAACAAACACACACAAACTACTGAAAGAGATTAACATAGCAGGCATTGAAGTTATCACACAAAGCCACAGAAGCAATCAACTGAGACTGCTCGAGTGGAAAACTCTCCTTTGCACAAGGAAGTGCCACTTCACAGAGATGTAGAGAAAGAGCAATAAAGTGTGGAGCCGTCTGTTGAGCGCAGAATCGGCACACACAATTAGAGCTTTTGATCACAAATGAGCCGAATGTGAACGAGCTAGAAATCGGATCAATTAGGATCTCGTTTTTCCTTTTACTGGCATGGCTGTGTCACAGTTTTGAAATTATTGACTCCACCTCTCCCCAAAAGGGACAGGACCAAAATATATGGGTGCGGTCTCTCATAATATTCATTATTTAGCATTTTCATTATGTTTATTTATCAAATGGTTAGTGGTTATTTATCAAGATGTTCCACTAGATGTATTATAAAATCATTTTACTTCTTATGAGCAACTGGAATCATCACAGGGTGACCCAAAATCCAATGTATCCAGCTAGACCTTAGCAAAGGATAACAAACCTGTGATAACCTGTCGGTGAGCTTATTATTCACGAAGAGTCAATTATAATGCCGAATGGTAGGCTATTTGGGGTTCTAAATGATGATGGTACAGTGGTATTCATTTCAGTGAAATTCAAAAGTGGAAGTGGAATAGGAGCTTATTGGAATCTGATTCTGAGAAACTCTTGGGACAAAAGTGTTTGACGAACTTGGGATGAAAGCGCTTACAAGATATCCAACTGTTTAGTAGGAGAATAAACAAGGGATAAATGAGATTTTGGTGGTATTTTGGTGGTGCTGTGACTCCAGCTGAAATAATCACCTTAAAATTTAAGCAAGGCAACCCATTTTTTAAAGTTTTACCCAAAATTTTTACCACTAAGAAAAACCTAGTGGGTACGTTATCAGAAACTCAGATGCATAATGACAAGTTTCACCTACTAGTTTTCATTTACAAAAGATTTAGATTTGAATATATTTTAAAACGATTTTTAAGCGATTTTTAAGCGGCGCATCGGTTAAATGTTCACCACCCTTTACTTATAGCAGTTCAGTTAATGTCTCTTCTATTAAGCAGCTTTGTACAGTAAAAAGGTTACACTGGTATATTACATATATTATAATATATTAACATATTAACAATGAAAGCTGACTCATAGGGAGTTAAAATAAATAACATCACGTTAATGTACCACAACTGTTGAACAAGCTTGACGTGTTTGCTATATTCGGGTTGCAGATCTCACAGACGTTCTACATCACCATCCGGCCAGTGGATGACTCCCTGCCCGTGTTGCACATGTCGGGGATGAGGGTGCAGGAGGGAGTGAGGAAGACCATCACTGAATTTGAACTGAAAGCCACAGATGCAGACACAGAGGTAAAGCAGACAGAGGGAACAAACTTTGATATGTGTATTTTGAATCCAGAAGAAATTCAACATTAATACTTTATAATAACAGGTCTGACTTAATCATTATTTAGTAGTATGTGGATTGTATGTTCATAGTATAATAGTATGTTTTAGTATGTTTTATCAAACTTAAAAAAAGTTCCTACGCTATGGGAGTCTATGGCACACTGATAGGGCAAAGTCAATTGACAAATTTTCGGGTCTGCCCCTCAAAAAGTCTAGGGCCCCAACAGGCCAAGGTTGGACCTACATTTATTTAAGCCTGGAACCGTTTGACGTAGAACTCAAACTCGTCCCACAATTTTTATTAAATCTTCAACAAATTGAAGACAGAGCATGTTTAGATTAGTCAAATAATTATCTGTATCAGTCTTTTGATATCCAAAACTGTTAATTAAGACAGCGAAGACGCCAAATAGGAAGTGAGGGGATAAACTTGGTCGCTGAGGTTGGGAACACATTCTGAGGGATACGAAGAAATTTTGACCATTTTGATAATTTGACCACTAGGCAACATTATAATAAAAATGGCTAATGATCATATATAGTCTTATGATCTTATAATGTCTTCCTTGTGAAGGTACTGCTTTTTTCACCTCTCTCTCCCTCCCTCTCTCTCTCTCATTCTCACTGTCTTCCACTTTGTCTCGTAGGAGGACCTGATCACGTTTACCATCGTCCAGGCTCCTCGTCACGGCACCATCGAGCGCACTAGCAATGGCCAGCACTACCGGCAGACCAACACCTTCACCATGGATGACATCTATCAGAACCGCATCAGCTACCACCACGACGGCAGCAACTCCCTCAAAGACCGTTTTACCTTTACTGTCAGCGACGGCACCAACATGTTCTTTATCATAGAAGAAGGTGGAAAAGAGGTGAGAAATAAATGTCTGCTGGAAAGTCCGTTGTTTTCTCTGAGGTCACTTTTGTATCCGCTTGATTTCTGTGCTATGCTTTTGTGTACTTTCCTTATTTAGAACATGGTCATTTGAATTTGCTTAACAATGTGGGTGACTGTCACAACTATGTGTCCCAAGGTTCTAAGCTCAGTTGTCAGTGTTAATAAACAAAGAGCATGCAGGATCCCTCTTTCCATTTTTCTTCTCAGCAGTAACTTTCCTCGCTTTTGTCTATGTTGGCACGTTGTCAGTGAAGCTGATGGGTAAATAAAACACCTTTCCTCATGACAGCCCTGCTGTGACTACATTCAATCTGAGAAACTGCAAACTCCATCAGTTGGATGATGCAAAAAGAGAACTTGTGAAGTTACATGCTGTTACATGCTGTGAATGACATTAGTGTATAAAGGCTTTTTGTTTCACATTAGTGCTCTCATTGTATGGAACAAACTGTACTATTGATTTATAATCATGTTGAATGTCTTGATCTGGTGTTGATGTTTCAGGTGGTTACTGCTGCGCCTCAGAAGTTTAAGATTGACATCCTCCCTGTTGATGATGGAACACCTCGCATCGTCACCAACCTGGGCCTGCAGTGGTTGGAGTATATGGACAACAGGGTAAAATATGACTAGAAAGAACATAGCCAAAGACAGTCAACCTTTTTTCTTTTAATTCCATGCTGTCCCTGACCAGTTGAACAAAAGCGTCCTCTGTACTTACAGTTGAGTGCAAAAGTTTGCATACCCTTAGGACAAAATGCAAAATTCAAGACAAAGAAGTTTAATTTATAGCAACAAAGAATAATTGAATGAAAGGCGTTATGTGCAAAGTAAGGGAAGGAAACAACATGTAAATGAGGCCTTTGCATGGGCTAATTGTGCTCGATAGCCATGGCAAGGTCAGATCTCAGAGAAACTCCCAGAAGAGAAAACTAAAACTTGCCACACGTATGCATAATTAAGCGTCAAGTATAACGCTGATTAAAGGCGATGAGACACGTCTAAAATCTGTTCAAAATACTATATGAACATGAAATAAATAAGTGGGCATTATGTTAATAAGGTATATGTGAAAGAAAAACTTTTTACAGGCTCTTTTTGAATGCTATTAGCATCCCAGATGCGAACATGTGGCGCATGTATTTTTTTAAATACACTAAATACACAGGACAATAAATACACGGGACAATAAATACACAGGACTGTCACGATCGTAGCGGCGGCGGTAGGTCACAGGCGCAAGCCGAATACTTTAAAAAATGTATTGTCAACTCTGCACCTAAACACTATCAAACACTCTACACAACATGACAGGAAACAATCAGGCACAAACTGGACGGAAACAAGGAGGGCTTTTTAAACACTTACTAATGACAAACAAACGACATGAAGGTGGGGACAACCACATTACGAGACAGGGATTACACACACACACGGTAGCACACGTGGCGTCCGTCGCCATGGCAACCGCCCGCTAGGTCACGCGCACAGCCGCGCACGTGACAGAACCTCCCCACAAAGGCGTGCCTCCTGGCGCGCACACAAGCACCCAAAGAGGGGGGTGGGAGGGCCCGGGCCCGTGTCCATGTCCGTAGGGCCATACGGCGGCCGGCCCCACCCTGCGCCACCAGGGAGTGGAGTGAAGGCGTGCTCTGCCGGGGCCAGATGCAGCTCATCGTCGTCCCCACAGCCCAGGGGCGGAGCGATGACATCCTCTGCGCTGTCATCAGACACCCAGGGGCCACCCACCGCGGTGTCGGGAGGCAGAGTGGTATCGCCGTCCCCGAAGCCCGGGGGCGGAGCGGTGACGTCCACAGCGATGGCAAGCTGTGTTGGAGGCCAGCAGTGTGTTTAGTCTGGCCGCCTCAGGGAGACTGGTACCTTCTGCCAGACGGCGGGTGAAGAGTCCATGAGAGGGGTGGTAGGGGTCATCCACAATGCTGGTGGCCTTGCGGATACAGCGCTTGTGATGCATGGTGTCAATGGTGGGTAGAGAGACTCCGATGATCTTCTCAGTTGTTCTCACAATCCGTCTTGCAGTCTGAGATGGTGCAGTTCCCATACCAGACAGTGAGACAGCTGGTCAGAACACTCTCTATTGTCCTCGTGTTGAATGTGGTGAGGATGGATGGGGGGAGGTCATTCTATTTAAACAATTTTTCTGTGGACTTTGCTTTATGTTTTAGATTGTTGTCTTGTTGCAGGATACACCCACATTTTATTTTTAACTTCCTAAAATCCTTTTTTCTTTTTTTTGATAAATTGCGAAATAGAGGTACATTTTTCTTTTGGTATCCAGAAGTCATGGGGGATGCAAAGTTTTGCACTCAACTGTTCTAACGATAGATGGACTTGTTAAATAATGGCACTCTGCTGCCCCCAGTTGGCCATGTCGAACAGGAACTTAATTGTTAAACAGTAATACAGTAATACACTGAATGATTTCTCGTACTGATCTCTGTGATATTTGAAAAACCTTGACATTACTCTAAATCGGATTCCAGGCCACAAACCTGATCTCTAAGAAGGAACTCCTCACCATCGATCCAGACACAGATGATGGTCAGCTGACTTATGAGATCACGGCCAAACCCAAATACGGTTATGTGGAGAGCAAGTTGAAACCAGGAACTGCCATTATCTCTTTCACACAAGGTAAGGCTCATTATTTTCAGACTTCACAGTATGCACTTAAGTGACCTGTCTCTGTAATAATAATTTCTCTGAAATTGCTCTCTCACCTGCTCCGTATAAGTCGAGCTAAGCTAAGCATATGCAATTACTATAATAATAGTAAAAATAATAATAATTATTTTTATTATTATGCAGTTTGAAAGAGATTGCTAGACGTTTGCTTTCAATTGATATGACAGCAAATGAAAATGATGAGCAGCTGGCCTGAATCAAAACTCAAAGTCATTATCGCTAGAGTTGCATGATTAAAAAACTGAACTCTAATTATTTTGTCCCGTAGCGGACATCAACCTTGGTCTTATCCGCTATGTTCTGAATGAGGATGGTGTCCAGGAGACCACGGACAACTTCAAGTTCCTGGTGAAGGACAGCAAGCCCAATGTCGTAAGCGACAATGTGTTTCACATTCAGTGGTCCCTCATCAGCTTCGAGCATAACAGGTGGGCACTTCTCTGTTTTGCATCACTATCACAAACATTCTTTAGATGGTACATTAACTGTAAACATTGATTGTTCCATAATCTGAATAATTTAAGCATTCAGTGCTGTTACTTTCAGAGATATATCCTCCTGCAGGGTTTAATTAACTTGATCAGATGTAATAAATTACCTCTGGTATACCAATATAATATAGTATAGTATAATATAGTTCAGTAAAAAATAGAACATGAGTATTGGACTGGATTTGCCATTGGTCAATATTGATTGAACTGGTTGTTAATAATGTGTGATTCATTGTATGTGCAGCTATAATGTGAGTGAGAAGGCGGGAATCGTGGCAGTGACGGTGAAGAGGACGGGCAATCTGAACCAGTATGCCATCGTGCTGTGCCGCACCGAGCAGGGAACTGCCACTTCCACCTCCACTGCGGGCTCTCAACCTGGCAAACACGACTACGTGGAGCACGCAGGACAGGTACTGAATCATGACATAGGACATGTCTCCCAAAGCCCAAATATACTTTGGGATATATGTATGATATGGCAGGTCTGTTCAACTAGTGACCCATATGAGGCTGCCAGTTCCAGTTTATTGGGTCTGAAAGCATGGCTACTAGGTGGACTTGCTTTATCGTGCTTTATCAAAGCATAAATATTATTGCATTATTATTCTTATTATTTTTGTTAATGTAATACAGGTTATCTATTATGCTCTATTAAAGACCTTTGTGGTGAACCTGAACAGCCCTGTGCTATAGATTACCATTTGTTTGCATTGGTTACCTTATTCCTATTGACATTGTCTATAAAAATGTAAAAATGTGTACATTTTTAATAAATGTAATCAAGTCATGTTAATTATAATGAAAAAAAGTGTAAGTAACAAAAGTTTATTTTTATTGAGAACAGTCTGATTCTGAGTTATATGAAGGAATATGTTCCTAGAACTAGTAAAATGGCACATATTTTCCATTTTATACCGCAGTTAATAGCACCATTTAGTTTTATGTTCTGAGACGAACGAGCAGACAGTTTTAAAAAATCCCAACAGTATGTTCGTCTGTGAATCACCAGCCTTATTTGCTTATGATCTAAACACCTTCTCTCTAAGGAACACCTGAGTACCTAAAGACATTTTATCTACCTTGATTCTGCAGGTTCAGTTCGATGAGCGAGAGGACACCAAAGTGTGCACCATCATTATCAATGATGACCAGGTGTTTGAGAACATTGAGAGCTTTACGGTGGAGCTGAGCATGCCCGTGTACGCCCTGCTGGGTCAGGTGACCCGCGCCAAGGTCAACATCAATGACACAGAGGACGAGCCCACCCTGCAGTTTGACAAAAAGACCTACCACGTCAATGAGAGCAAAGGCTTCATCTTCGTTCCCATCGAGAGAAAAGGTGTTCAATCATATCAAATAAGTCATAGCAGACAAACACAGGTTCATTATGGATGCTGGTGTGTGGTTTTGACTTTTTTACTTATATTTTTATATACATTGCAAAACAACAATTTGTGGATCCCCTGGTCGTGGAAGTAGCAGCCATTTGAAAAGTGAGGGGGACAGAAAGCCACAGTGCAGCCACCATAACTGTCACTCCAAATCCTTTACCACACCAACGGAACAGGTGTAAAGACAATAGCTGTGACTTTTCAATTAAATTTCCGATTCTAGGATTTAAGAGATTACATTTTTGCTTTCTTTTGTCTCTTTCACAAACAGTCCAAAATGTCGAAGCACCAATCACTCATGTCCTCAAGCTATGTGAACAGACATGAGCACGTAACCCTTACTATCCTTTTATGTAAGAGAAAAAGTTGCCATTACCCTTATTGTAATTATTAGCCAAAAGGGGCGTTAGGGGATAAATGACTTCTGTGGAAGTGGGTTTTGGCAGCCAGGTTGTCTTAGTTAAGCCTGGTGTCAGCACATTCTTATTTGTTTATTAAAGAGCTCTTCTGAGCTCTTCTGCCCCGTGAACATGTTTGCATTGTCTCATTTCAATATTAAGTGTATGTTTCGTCAATGTTTCTTTGAAATACTTAGAATGCATCTGTTTGGTTTTCAGCTGTTATGTGGAATTCCATTTTTAAATAGTAGTTCACAGACAGGTGTGAAGTAGATGGTTTTCAAACTTGCCGCTAAACTACTGTCATGTCTTGATGACGTAACGGCATTCCGACTAACACTTATTATCTGTACTATTATATGTAGCCTATCACAGTTAAGTTCTAACTAAAATATAAAATATATAAAATATGTTTTACATTGTTTTGTACCAGAATGCAGCCAAATGTCCTCATACATCTGTGATGCTGCTGTCCACTACAAAGTTTTGATTTGATTTGAATCAGTTAATAATAATAATTGTTGTCCACTTTTACCTTCACTAATAGAAGTCAAAAAAGTCTTTACTAGAAGCAAAAAAGTGTGCGATAACTCATTATACATGGAGGACTGTTGTAACACCAGAGCAGGAAAGTCGATGCAAATGCAGAGTTTATTCAGGGACAAGAAACGCAAATCCAAAACAATTAAAGCCAGAAGTACAGTCCAGGTAAACAAATGTGGCACATACGGTGACAACAGGCAAACATCAAATACACAGTACAAACAAAGTGAACAAGAAAATTAAAATGAGTCAGAAAAATAGCATTTGTTGAGCCGATGATCAATAGTCTGGGGTAGTCAAACGCTGGTAGGTGTTTCTAGAGACATGACATGACAACTGTACAAATTACATCAATATCATGGTACATGTGGTACCGTTTAAATTAAGTATATGGTGTCACAACATTAAAAGAAAACAGGATATTCAACTATATTTCGATTTCATACCAGGGTTTCAGTGACTTAAAACAACTAAAAATGTACTTACATTTTTACAAAAATTCTGATTGCATTTTCGATACAATATGAAATAACAGTTGGTAGTGGTCTCAAGTCTTTATGTGAACTCCTTTATGTCTTGTAAATATGTGTAGCAGTTCTATTTATGGCTCATTTATATTTATTTTAAGCGGTGTCATACTGATAACTGATTAAACACAAATGCACTCACTGTTCTATTACACAATTGTTATCATCTGAATTATCTGCTCTCCTCCATCCTCTCAGGTGACACCAGCAGCACCGTGTCTGCTCTTTGCTACACCATTCCCAGGTCAGCGCGGGGCAGCAGCCTCTACGCTCTGGAGTCAGGCTCCGATTATAAGAGCCGCGGGATGAGCTCAGAGAGCCGCGTGGTCCTGGGCCCTGGAGTCAGCATGTCCACCTGTGACGTCACGCTGATCGACGACAGTGAGTATGAGCCATCCGAGGAGTTCGAGCTGGCGCTGTCGGATGCCTCTGATAACGCCCGTATGGGAGACATCACAGTGGCAAAAGTAATCATTGACGGCCCCAACGACGCCTCCACTGTGTTCTTGGGCAATGCGTCTTTTACCTTCAGCGAGGATGCAGGTCTGTGGTTTTGATTTTTTTTTTTTGCTTTTTACCGTGATGACTTGGAAAATGGCAGGCAGTTGAAGTGAATATCAGAACTATCATAAAGTTATATAGAGTTTATAGTGAAATTAAAGGAATAGTTCGGTGAGTTGTCTAATTTACATAACTTTTGCTCTTATCTCATATATCACCAAAGATCACCAGTTTTCGTAATGCTAATATTTAGTCTTAAACTTCCATTACTTGTTAGCCTTAAAAGAAGCAAACGTTGACACCAAACACTGATAAACTTCTGTTTGTGGTATGCAGATGTTGCGTAAATGAAGTCAAGAATTTTATATCCTCATATCTAAACTAGCTGGTAATCAGTGTACATGTTCGTAATGCTGTAATAAAACACTTTTCCATAGGCACCATTGAGATCCCTGTGTTGCGTCAGGGAAGTGACCTTTCCTCTGTGGCATCAGTCTGGTGTGCCACCCGTCCGGCTGACCAGGACTCTGCCACCCCTGGAGTGGACTACATCCCCAGCTCCAAAAAAGTCGACTTCAAGCCTGGCAAGACTGAAGAGGTATGACATAAGCTTGACAACAAATCTGCAAGGGATTGTTACAGATTATTTGCACTGATGGAAAATGAATGCGCTAAACACAAGTGTCCCTTTTCTTCAGACTTGTAGTTTGACCATCATGGATGACATCCAGAACCCCACCATTGAAGGAAAGGAGTCCTTTATCGTCTTCCTCAGCTCTCCTAATGGCGCTGTTCTTACAGAGCCACACGAGGCTTCAGTTTATATCGTCGACAGCACCCAAGACCGTATGTGCTATTACTGATCATTCACGTTCTATGGCATTGTTTTTCAAATGTGTCTTCTAGAGCAAACCCATGTTTATCTTTTCAGTCCCCAGTATGCAGTTTGAGAAGGTGGCATACACGGTCAAGGAGAAAGATGGAGTCCTGCACATCCCCATCGTTAGGACAGGCGATCTGACTTACAAATCTTCAGTTCGGTGTTTCACGCGCACCATGTCTGCCATGGTAATGGACGACTTTGAGGAGAGGAGAAACGCGGATGTCTCTCGTGTGGTTTTCCTCAAAGGAGAAAAGGTGCTGTTCTCTCCTGCTTTGAGCTACTCACAAGTGCATATGATCTATTAGTCAATGCCTCAATGATTTTAATAGTAAAATAGTAAAAATTATGACCATGATGTTATACTTTGAGTTTAGAACTTATCTTATGTAGGATTTTTGCATCGTACTGCATTGAGCTTGGACCTTTCCATCTGCAGGTGAATAATTGCACAGTGCACATCAATGATGACTCAGTGTTTGAGCCTGAAGAAGAGTTCCAGGTGCACCTTGGAACACCACAGGGGGATCACTGGAGCGGCGCTATGATCGGGGTTAATGACATTGTCACTGTGACCATCACTAATGATGAGGATGGTGAGTTCTTTTTTTATAGCAGTCAGCATGCAGATTTTCCTCAAGATATCTTAATGTTGCACATTTCTAGATAGAGATAGTTAGTTTGGGATGTTGCATAAAATGTTCTTGTAACTTCATGGGCTTCATATGTGTTGGTATTGAGGAAGAATATTTGTAGGTGACCTGTTCTGCGAATGAGACTATACCAAATTGTTGCCATTATTAACCTTTATTCATTGTCACCCACATTAGTGCTTCTGGGCAATGTGTTCATTTAACTTGAAAGCTGATGGCTTATGAGTTAATGTATTGGTGTAACATACTGACAATATTCCTGTTTTTTTTTTTTTTTATAGCACCAACGATTGAGTTCGAACAAGCTTCTTACCAAGTGCGAGAGCCTCCTGGTCCGGATGGCATTGAGGTCCTGAACATTAAAGTGATCCGGAAAGGAGACCTGGAGCGCACCTCCAAGATCCGCTGCAGCACCAGGGACGGATCGGCCCAGTCCGGGGTGGACTACAACCCTAAGAGTCGGGTTCTCAAGTTCAGCCCTGGTTAGTCAAAAATTCAAGTTTTTTTCATCAGTGTACTTTCTTCCCAGTCATACAGTACTTTGTAGGTATTAAATGAAGATTGTCTTCCTCTGATTGATTTGTCTCTTAGGTGTGGACCACGTTCTCTTTAAGGTTGAGATCCTGTCCAATGAGGAGCGAGAGTGGCACGAATCTTTTTCGCTGGTTCTCGGCCCCGATGACCCAGTGGAGGCTGTACTTGGAGCAATTACCATGGCAACAGTCACTATCCTCGACCAGGAAGCTGCAGGAAGTCTCATCCTCCCTGCTCCTCCTATTGTAAGACTTTGTTTGCTTTAGCATTTAATGCAACAAACTTGGACCATTGTCTTGTTTTTAGTTAATACATTTACACTGCTTAAAACATTTTCAAATCTCCTTGCTTCTCCCAATTTAGTCATTGCCAAGTCCCAGTTTACTAGGCCCCCTATTAATGTTACAAGTTTGAAAATTATTAGTAAGAACATTTCATCATACCTATACATTAAAATACCAAAAATGTTCAGTGTTTCATTGTCATTGCTCACTCTTACTGCAGGTAGTGTCCCTCTCAGACTACGACTACGTCCAGGAGGTGACAAAAGAGAGCAGTAAGAAGTCTCCATCTCCAGGTTACCCCCTGGTATGCGTGACCCCTTGCGACCCCCACTACCCTAAGTACTCCGTGATGAGGGAGCGCTGCGAGGAGGCCGGCATCAACCAGACCTCGATCCACTTTAGCTGGGAGGTGGCAACACCCACTGACATCAGTGGATCCAGGTCTCCATTTGAAACGGTCACGGACAACACACCCTATACAACCATCAATCACATGGTTTGTCTCTTCATTCAGTCAAAATAGATTTTTGCAATTGTTCCCAACTAATGCAAAATATTGCAGCATGTGTAAGAAGAGCTATAATATTTTTAGATGCAAAGCACTTCATGGACCTGACTTGTAACTCACTCACTCACTCACTCACTTATGTTTAGCAGGTGGAAAATTCTCCACAAGGGGAAGCTATTACACAAGTAGCTAGAGCACAAGCTAATGCACAGACCACATTGATGTGAGCATAATTTAGAAAAAAACAAACAAACAAATCTAACCTAACCCACATTGCAGGTAACTCACTACTGATAAACTACAAACCAACAAAAAATGTGTTTTAAAATGCCTAATATATACAGCTACAATTTTTGGAAAGCAAACTGTTAAGTGTACAAGTGTAAATTATCCTCTAGTGAGCATCTGAGTTTTTGCTTTCTCTGAGTTTTTTGTTTTCTCTTACTACGCAGGTCCTAGACAGTATCTACTTCAGCCGGCGCTTTCATGTGCGCTGTGTGGCTCAGGCACGGGATAAGGCTGGGCACTTGGGCACTCCACTGAGGAGCAACATCGTCACCATTGGCACTGAGGGCTCCATATGCCACACTCCAGTAACCACTGGAACTGCCCGCGGCTTTCAAGCCCAGTCCTTTATTGCCGCGCTAAAATACCTGGATGTCAAACACAAAGAGCATCCCAACAGGTGGGTAGATAAAACATAACTTTACCAAAACATTGATCTGCCTGTGCCAGATAATGCAAAACAGATGATGCAAAGTTTGTCAATGCGTTATGTAAAGTGCATAATATAATGGATATTATGGAACTTTACAGAACAGGCCTAATGCTCAAAATATGACTGGGTTTAGTGCAGTAAATCATCATATTTAAATAAATCATATTATGACTAAAAAGTCATATTTTTAGTTTGAGACTGAAATAGATAAATTAGGTAATTGAGGCATTAATTGCATGCATTTATACCCACATATCTGACTTGCCCTGCAGAATCCACATCTCAGTTCAGATCCCTCATCAGGATGGCATGCTGCCTCTGGTGTCCACTATGCCCCTACACAATCTGCACTTCCTGCTCTCCGAGTCCATTTATCGCCAGCAGCACATTTGCTCCAATCTGGTCACCCTGAAAGACTTGCAGGGCATCTCCGGTGAGCGGCTCCCCCTGCTGGAGCAGAGCAGGGCCATCTTGCAATCCAAAAGACATTCTATTCTATTCTATTTTATTTTTGCTGTTCCCTTAGTCCTTAGTTGCTAATATTAAATATTATTGATTTGAACTTAATTAACCTTTCTTTCGTATTTTGATGTGTTGCTGACTTTACTTTTCTTCTTCCTAGAAACTGGCTTCCTGGATGATGTGTCCTATGACAGCATATCCTTAGGCCCTGGTTATGATCGTCCCTACCAGTTCAACCACAACGTCCGTGAGCCCAAAACCATCCAGCTGTACAAGCACCTCAATCTGAAGAGCTGCATCTGGACTTTCGATGCTTACTATGACATGACCGAACTCATCGATGTATGCGGGGGGTCGGTCACTGCTGACTTCCAGGTTAGCGCCACGCTTGAACATAAAAGCACAATCAAATTAGTCTCTTGATGAAATGCGCACACACTGCTTGGTATATATTAACCTATATTAACATTTTATGGTCACTACTTAACAATGGCTGTTCAATTAATGCAGGTCATCTCCTTTTTATAACAAAGTTGTAAAAATTTATTTTAAAATACCCAATATACCACAACACGTTCACGTGCTTGGGGCTCTTCCTGGTGGCAGGTGTGTAACCAGTCATATAATATTTACAAAGACCAGTCCATTTTTAACACTTTAATTTTTTTATATTAGCCAAACACATCAACTTTCATGTCAGAATAAAAATTTTTGTTGTTGAATTTTTAGTAAAAATTTCAAACATCATTTTTACTCAAAGAATGTGTATTAACTGGACTTGTTTAAGTTTGACATCAGCCAAAGTGATAGATTTTGTCAGCAGGACGTTCATGCTAGGCAGTTGAAAAGTGCTGATGTTACTATGCTTGCAGGCTTTGAAATGTGAGTCTGTGTGAAAGAGTAGGCCATTTGCATTCAATTTGACTGGCATCTTGTACAGCAGGTATCCAAGTCGGACTACACCTGCTGAGGCTGATTTGCTTGTGGTTAGTTCAGCTCCATGTAATTGCATAGTGTGCGTTTCTGCTTGTTTTTTGCAGGTGAGAGACTCTGCACAGTCCTTTCTAACAGTGCAGGTTCCTCTCTATGTGTCCTACATCTACGTGACAGCCCCTCGAGGCTGGGCTTCCCTCGAGCACCACACGGAGATGGAGTTCTCCTTCTTCTATGACACTGTGCTGTGGAGGACAGGTATGTGTGTGTGTGCTAGTGACAACGCTCAAAAACAGTCCCACGTCCACCTGATCCACTTTAAAATAGACTTAATCCAGAATCTGTCCATCCAGGTTTTTAGGCATCCAGGACATTTGAATTCTCTCAGGGCCAAACCTTACAACTCTCTTACAGGCTCAGTTATGAACAATGTAATTAATCTGCTCTATATAATTCCAGCCATTGAAATATTCACAACTGCTAAGCACTGTTTATCCCATATCCATCTGCTGAACACTGACGTATCTGTTCTCGTTCAAACTTTGCAGGCATTCAGACGGACAGCGTGCTCTCGGCCAGACTGCAGATCATTCGAATCTTCATCAGGGAAGATGGAAGGCTAGTGATCGAGTTTAAAACGCATGCAAAATTCAGGGGTGCGTTTCCTTTCTCACTTATTGGATTTATAGCTTTGTCGGAATGTGACAAATCAATATGTCAGAACAATGTGTTATGCAATATACAGCAGGGTTTGTCAAGTCCTGGAGGCCCACTGCCCTGCTGAGTTTTACAGTTTCCCTACTTCCAACACACCTAATGCACTTCATGAGCTAATTACCAAGGCCTCCATAAGTTGAATCAGGTGTGTTTGGGAGGAGGGAAGGCTTGAAACTGCATGGCAGTGGGCCACCAGGACTGGAGTTGAGAAATCCTAATATATAGTATCTCTGATGTACCGTAGGGTCCAAAAAGTCTATGACCATCTGTTTTTATTTCAGCAGTTATGAAAAAGTTATATTTCTACAACAGAACTTTACTTTCACTTTTAATTTGATGTTATAATGCCAGCGTATTGCTAATTTGGTTGGATTTGGATTGTTTTTTTTACAGTTTGCTCTTAGTTGCTATTTTCATGGCCAGAAATCAAGGTGCCTGCGCTGACGTGGGTGAAGCGGCACAACAGGGAGTGGGACATTCAAAATCTGCTGGTGCAGTGGTGTTTTAGACCCCAGTCCAAAATTCCACTTACATTACTGCTTGACGAGCCCCAGTCTTAATGCAGACACAGTGCCAAGATGTTTTTTTCATGACTTCAAGTAAAGTCTTAAAAGTGCTGTCCCATTTCTTATTTACAACCCAGTTTTGTGCATGTTCACTATTTATGTCACCCCACTTTAACATAAATATGCTACTTTACCCAACTACTAAATACAACCGACAATTAATTTATCTGTAAGACATAAGAACAAACAGCACAGGTGTGGCTACTAAATGGAAAACAGACAGTTGATGCATCATTACACCCAGAACAAAACAAATTAAATGCCAGACTTGCCAATTTTAAACACTAGTTGGAATTGTCTATAGGTTTAGAGGTTTATAAAAGCATGCACTATGGTTTCAGCATCTTTCAGTCTAGCTATAGGTCAAAAAGGGGCAACATTGCAGAGGTAAAGAAACTTTTAGTAAGTGACCTAATATGGGGTTTGAAGGAGAGGGTTGAATCAAACATAGTACCATGGGTGTGAACTTTGGAAGTCGACTTAAGAGTGACACCATTCATGTCAATGGAAAATATCTAGGAACAAAGGTTCTAGTAAGCAGGGCTTGTGACTGACTAGTTGGGATTTAACCTAATGGTTGCGGTAGGCGACCTCGGCATGAAGGCCAGTGTTCTTATACAAGCTCTACAGAAGCTTACCTGCAGATTTTATGGTACAAAGTTTTGGGATAAACCAAAGAGAGATGTGAGTGAATAGGACCATGTCATCACAACTTTTTTTTTTAATTAAACAAACGGTGTATGAACAGGACACTCTGATATAATTCAGTTTATGAAACATGACATATGGTTCACTGTAGTTTGCTGCCTTGGTGTGTTTATATCAAATACACTAAAATACAACATACATTTGTATCCTATAGGTCAGTTTATTCCAGAACATCACACTCTCCCCGGGCACAAATCGCACCTGATGGCACCGGATCACCTGGGGGGCATCGAGTTTGATTTGCAGCTTGTGTGGAGCGCACAGACCTTTGACTCGCCCTACCAGCTGTGGAGGGCTACTAGTTCCTACAGCAGGTATGAACCGCAGGTCCAGTTATTTCAGGTCACACTGGTGTTCCTAGCTTCCCGAAGCTGATGATGTATTTCCTGTGTGCTCCAGGAAGGACTATTCTGGGGAATACACAGTCTTCTTAATCCCCTGCACAGTGCAGCCCACTCAGCCATGGATTGATCCTGGAGACAAGCCTCTCTCCTGCACAGCCCACGCTCCTGAGAAGTACGTTCTCCTCTAACGAAATACATGCTTCATCACGTTCAGACTGGTGTAAAAAGAATGGGTGGTAGCATTAATGTCTACGGCATGATCTTGCAACTTTCATTCTCTCCTCTCTTGCCGACAGATTCCTGCTGCCCATTGCGTTCCAGCAAACAAACCGTCCTGTTCCTGTGGTTTACTCTCTCAACACTGAGTTCCAGCTGTGCAACAACGAGAAGGTGTTCATGATGGACCCTGCAACCGCAGATATGTCCATGGCTGATCTGGACTACAAGGGAGCTTTCTCCATGGGTAAATCTGCCTTATCCTGTTTTATTTCTACTTACATTTTATTTCAGTTGAAACTTTTAAATGACCAGAATTGTTCTATTTCACTGTGCTTGTTTAATGCTATGTGAAAGACTTTGAACTAGCTTTCATGTAGGTGCGAAATAAAAATTAGTATATTATTATTAAAAGGCTATTGCAGATAAGAAGCAGGCAGGCAGTGCAATCATGGAGGAAATGAAAGCTAGTAACATCAGCCTTATTTTCTTCTACCATTATAATTTATATATATGTCTATCAAACTGATTATATGTAGTACTGCAATAATGACTGTAATAAATACAAATACATTTTTCTTGTGTTCTGTAGGCCAGACGCTGTACGGCAGGGTGCTATGGAATCCTGAACAGAATCTGAACTCCGCCTACAAGCTGCAGTTGGAGAAGGTCTATCTGTGTACAGGGCGTGATGGTTACGTTCCCTTCTTCGACCCAACAGGCACTTTATACAATGAGGGGGCTCAGTATGGCTGTATCCAGCCCAACAAGCACCTCAAACACCGCTTCCTGGTACTGGTACGTCCATACAAGACTCTGCCATCGGCTAATATGGTCTGACAGCTTCCTTTTGCTCACTATTGTCATTGTGTTACGTGAACTGTTTGGGGGAAACTCAAATTTACTCGAGGTTAGTGTTTATATTTGGACTTTGGACGGCTATAAATGAGTGATAGTTGCACTTTGAATTGGGGCTGTATACAAGGTTTTATGGTCTACTGTTACTTCCATTTACTGCATAAATCATGGAATCTATATATATTGGCAGCTCAATGGATAAAACAAAAAACATGAATTTCGTGTTAAAGCCACTGAAAGCGATCATAGCAGTTATTGCTAACCTTCGCCAGACTTGTCAGCCACCGAAGGAGTCCACCCCTCCCTTCAAACCCCGTAACTCGGCCGTCTGCTTTAATTACGCCCGTCAAAACCTTTACAATCGTGAAATGTTTCAGTCAAAACCAACAAGTAACTGTAATTTGTAAATGGAGCATGAAAGTTTTGTATACGTAAAATGTCATTCGTAATCACATGAACATTGTCGTATATTAGGCTGGGTAGTTGTAATATGAGGATTGGACTCAGGAAGGTTACAATCACAGTTGCAGATTTACAAATCTGATTATGGATTGCTGCATTTACGTATAATTATGTTCGAAAGGAAAATGACTCCTTATAGAACACCTTTCATAAAAGCATTCTCCAAAACACAGTACATGACTGCTGAGAATCAGAATGAGTAAAAAAAAAAATTCTCCTATAGGATCGGAAGCAGCCCGATGTCTGCGACAGCTACTTCCACGATGTTCCATTTGAAGCCAGCTTTGCATCAGACGTGCCCGAGCTGCAGTCCATAAGCGCAATGCCTGGTGTGGATGGCTTCACCATGAAGGTTGATGCCCTTTATAAGGTCAGTGGACATTTCTCTAAGAAGTTGTGTTCGTAAATTCAAGTTAGATTTTTCAGCCGAACATTTCAGTCCAGTGTAATGCATGTGCCAGTGTGAGAGCTTTTAAAACCCTGCCCTTCAGCCATTTGCCTCAGTCTGTTAGCTTCTCTAAAGTGTGGAGCCAAGTTGAGACGTTCCATGTCCTTGGGGAACTTGGCTACAGCGCAGCAATTCTGTTGTTTGTTTTCCAAGGAACCATTGTATTTGTCTTATAAAAACCCACAGCGCACTGACTTCCAGTAAACAGCAAGCAGTCCATTTCTGTGCTGGTGTGCCATATCTATTTGTGATTATCAGAAAGATTTTAGCATGTCCTATTCATGCCATGCTAGATCACGCTGCATTTTAGTTCTTTGTCTCAACACTTTAGGGCTTATGTTCTGTTTGTCTTTGTAAACATTCCCCTCATCTCTTATTTGCCAATTGCTAATAATCGAGGATAATTGAAGATCAGGTATTTTTAATACATTTTACAATTGTATTGCTCTAAAATCAAAAGAGATGGGTCAATGGGACAGCCACTGCCAAGT
Source organism: Olivaichthys viedmensis (assembly GCA_028565825.1). Classification (NCBI taxonomy): domain Eukaryota; kingdom Metazoa; phylum Chordata; class Actinopteri; order Siluriformes; family Diplomystidae; genus Olivaichthys; species Olivaichthys viedmensis. Next base: position 5,910,549 of record JAOUQW010000026.1, on the reverse strand, counting down.
AGTGAACATAACCAGAAAAATCAACGGGATAGTGCGTAACGCTCAACATAGTGGCTGTATTACGCACGTCCTTCTCTTCAATAAAAAGGGCTTATCAGATTCTTACACTGACGCAAGTGCATATTTAGGGCACTGTTGTCTCTGCGACAGTCCTGAACGTTTTTTTACTAACGTTATGAAAATCCCCATACCTCGTACCATCCTTTAATTTTCTCTTTATGCCAATAGCAGCAGCCAAACTTCACCACTTTCAACAACGTGGACTCGATGTGATGAAGATAATACTGAGGAGATATGAATTATTTTGGATTAGCTACAAGAAATCATTAGTGAAATCAGAGCAGCCAAGCTGCAGAGCGAATCCTTAATGGATTCCTATTGGCCATATAGTGCACTACATAGGGTGTATTAGAAGCCATTATGTTTTGACATACAGTATGTAGTGCACGTATGTAAGGAATAGAAAGCCGTTAGGGATTCGGCCTACCCTTGGGTCTGACAATTACTGGTACCATAGGAACAGCCAGAAAGAGGGTTGGTATCGTCAGCTCTGTAATGGAGATACGAGCATGTGTAGTCTTATTGGAGCCAAATCTATTTTGGGTTTATGGATCTCTCCCCATTCAAGTAGATAGGTCTTGTATGACTGTAAATAACCGCCTGAGAGCGTTGCCAAGATGGCTGCCCAGTGATGGACAGACTATACTATAAGGACTTTTGTCGTAACATAACGCTACCTGCCATCCTTCCAGTGTATTAGCTTGCTGGAGAATGTTGCATTGTTTTGAGCACTTTGAAGAGAGTTGTGTGTTCTTCTATGCCAGGTGGAGGCGGGGCATCAGTGGTACCTCCAGGTGATCTATGTCATTGGTCCAGAATCAATCACCAGCCCCAGAGTACGTCGCTCCCTTAGCTTAGCATTAAAACGCGACCTGGGTGAGCAATCAGCGCTGGACGAGTCGCTCATCTACGACAACGAGGGCGAGCAAATGAAGAACGGAACCAACATGAAGGCGCTGAAGCTCGAACTCGAATCCTCGGCCACCTTTGACCCGCACACGGGTGGCTCGGTTGGGGGCGGCGTGGCGGCCGTCTTCCTGCTCCTTCTGCTGTTCCTGGCTTCCTGCTTCCTGTTCAGGAAGTGCCGGAGGGGAAACAAGAGGAAGGCGATGAAGAACCCCAACGTGGAAGAGTATCCGCTGAACACCAAGGTGGAGGTCGAACGACTGGAGAAGAACCTGAAGAACGGCAAGTGCAACGTTAACCTGCTCAGCCAGAGCGCCGATACCTGCAAGGTCAACGGGGTCAAGGTCAAACAGGTCAACCTGGAGCTCAAACTGCACAACAACCTTAACGACGGCACTGAAGTCTGATCTGCACCCTCACCCAAAAGAGTATTTAATAGGAAATTGTAAAAACAACTGATTTCTATCACTGTTTGTAATAATGGAATGAGATGTTGAATGAGATGTATTTTTATATGACTATAGGAGGGGGGAGAAAAGGGAAAGTCTGTTTGCCAGCTATGCAGTGTAAAGGATTTTTGCAACTGGGCTACCTCAGGAAGTTATGTCATCATATTGAATGATCTCAGTCTGATTCTGTTTGCATTTACACTTGTTTGAAATTGTTGACAATACGCCTTTTTTGACATTGTGACATCTGTGTCATTGTTATGATACAGCAATCGGTGGTAGCTCAGCCACTTCATCACTTTATTTAAATGCATTTCATTTTGCTATGCTTTGATTTAACCATCTCAGTAAAATCACGATGAAAGTATTAAGCACAGGTTAGGTGCTAGCGCTTTTTGGATTTGGGAAAATGATGTAAATACCTTCATAAAGTGCAATTACATGATGACGTAGTCATCCTTCATCCCTGATGTTTTTTCTTGATATAATCTCTTCTTGCTTGATCACCATTGTGCCACACTGATATTTAACAAGTGCGATTTTTGAGTCCGAATCCAAATACAAAGTCGTTATTGCATAGTATACCATTGACTATTGTGCTGAATCTTTTTAAACACTGTAACCGAATGGATTTTGTGTTAATATACCATTTTTTTACTCTCTCCACTGCTGTTCTACATTTTTTAAAACCCTGTGGATTTATATTACTGTACTGTACATACAAGCTCCATCAGTATCCAATGACAATGTTGATGAGAGATTATCGCCATATTATCTCGCGTTATTATGTATTATGTTATGCTCATATGTATTATGTATGGCACATGTAACGTAACACGCTGCACAAATGTTTTCCACTGTTGTGTTCTTATGATTCTGCTACATATCACATGGTGCTCATTTGACATGTACATGCTATGTTACGAATGCAGCCGTAAGGGCAGTACATTACTTTGTACTTTTTGTTGTTGTTTGTTTTGCAGAATGCAGTGCCTATCAAGTGGTAAAGAGAACGTATTTTTGGTGCTATGATTTGTGAGAAAATAATGATGCTCTCGATGTGATGCCTGTACTATGTGCCTTTTTAGTAATAAAAAAAGACATCTGTAAAAGGTTTTATTATGGATGATCTCTCATTCTGCTTCCCTGTTATGCCATTGTTCATGCCATTGTTCATGCCTTTATCTACTCCATGCTATGGGTGAGAGCTTTGTGTGCTTTTCTGAGGAATACATTTCGTGATTGTAGTCTCTTTCATATAGTCTGATGGCAGATTTCACATGGCTTACGTCAGTAAGTAGGCCTCATTAAATAATTGCATAATAGGAGAATAAAGATAACAGTGGTGTAGCCTTTGGAGCCTGAATACATGAATATGCCAAAGAAAAAGGAGGTATAAGTGCCTTTTTCTGGTTAGTTCTAAAAAGTAATTTTGGCAGGAATGCTAGTTTGCTGTTAAGCGTGACTTTATAAAACGTTTTTGTAAAAGATCTGCGCCTTTCATTTTGGACATCTTGGATGAAAAAGCGCAGCTGCAGCAGCTGTGAGTGACCTACAAACAATTTTAGATGAGAGACATAATTACATGAGAAAAGTAACAGAAACTAATTTGCACACAGTACAACTGACTCTTGTTGACTACCTAAAAATCTGTCTGCACATAAGCAGCAGCTTTACTCTCAGGATTCCATAGGGACTCCTCTCAAACTAAAAAAACATATGCAACACGCAAAACAGCATCAGACACGCTCGGAGGAAGACTAACTCTAGTTTGAGCTCAGTAAGGCCATTATGAAGGTCATGCATTTATGGCAAGGCATAAATGCATCAAGACTTTTTACTGTTTACATTTTTTTTTTTTAAATCAGCTTACGTATTTGAACTTGCAGAAGATTCATATAATTAATATAATAACTGTCCAACCTCCAGCGCGTGGCCAAAAAACATCAGCCCATGGCAACAGTTCAAAAGCATCCCAATTTGCGGGATAACTGCGGACCTGGTAACCCTGGTACTACAGTACAGTGGTCTCCTACTCTGACTGGCTTTTCTCAAGAGGCCTCTTTTCTCAGCCCACTCAACCCTCCTACCAGGGCTGTGGATTCCGGTACAAGGCACAATCGTCTTTCTCTTTCTCTCTCCTCCTCACAGAGGTGACATCATCCTTCTCTTGTTTTCAAGGAGTGTGTATTTATTGTATTGCTGCACTTGTAATTCTGCTCCTGCCTTATTGACGGCTCTTGCGACTTGTTGCCGATTTTGTAATGGTGTTCCCCCATATTGTCTTTGATGTTGCTCCCCCCCATACATGTATATGGTTGGAATGACTTTAAAAATTCACTTGACCTGATACCAGTGTCCTCATGGTCGTCTGAATCATCTTCTTTCTTGGATTGCGGGTTTTCCAGAGTAAAAATAAATCTACTGCTTTTCTAAACTACCAACAATAATTCCCCATTTTAAAAAGCCTGAGCTCATGTCTGAGATGTCGTTTGTATATTTATGGATGACCAATATTAGGCTATCTGTGTAGATCCTAAGCAGTAAAGGTCAATCAGTGAACCCATAGCTTCAGCTCTATGTCATAAACAACATGCGACCGTTGTAGATAAGACTCAGCAGAGTCTGAGTAGTCACTCTGTGTTGAGGTAGAAGACTGCCTGAAGGCAATCCTCATTAAGCTCAATGCAATCACTGCACACTTCCATTCATCTCTTCCTTTCCTGTTGACCTATATCTGTAGCTATTATCAGACAGGGGGCATCACATTAATGGAAGCACATTCACTGCTTAACCTAAACCAACATAAATAACACCAACTACTACAATTACTATTTTGTGTGATGATCGTATATACATGCCACACTGTGTTTTAGTTGTTGAGCTTTAGATTAAACAAATTCAATTCAAGTGACAACTCAATTAGGCTTGTAAATATAGTAACTAAATAATAACTATGACAACTATAACAACTTCAATTGGTTGATGGTGATCTCCACCACTGTAGCGTGATTTTAAATAAATCACAGACCCCCTAGCCATGCTTCACAGACCATCCATGGTTGAGAAGTATGCATATACTGTAGATTATAAGGAGTGATCATTAACCAACAGAGGGCAGCATGCCTTCAGACAGAAAATCTTACAGTATCTGAGGTTTCCCTTCATAGGGTTTTTATTGGAGAGGAACCTCTGCTGAAACGTATTGTCACGATCACGTGATCATCCTCCTGTATTACGCAATCTCCAAGTGAGCCAGAACTGGTGACCTGATTCTGCAAGTATGAATACTGCTTCCACTTTGAGGGTTGTTGTGCCTAAATGTGGGGACAGGCCTGGCATAGAGACTAGTGGATACTTCACTGGACAGTCGGACGGGAAGGCATGAAGGAGCTTAAATAATCGAAATCTGATTATTTCTTGATTATGGCCTCACGTGAATCATTTGACTTGGCAAATAAGCTCAGGAACACTAAACATGTGTGCCTCAACATTTAACACACGGCTCATGGATAAATACATCATATACAGGAGAGTACCTTCCTAAGCAGTTCAAAATGAAACAATGGTGTATGAAACAAAAATGAAATGAAAATGAAACAAACATGAAACAACAAGACAACAATACAAAAGCATCCGATTGCATATGTTAGAACATTACAACTGAAGATCCAAAAGCTGCTCAGACGACACGAAAGCGGTGGGAGGCAGTTATAAAGCCAAAGGGTGCACATGCAAGTTATCAGAGACTATTTAGATCACCCTCAATAAGGGAGATGCAAACTTTATTGATAAAATTGACTGGCTTGCCATTAACATCTTAACACATCCTATTTACCTAGTTTTTTTTTGTTGTGATTTGTGATAATAAAGGAACACCTGAAACCTAACACACTAAACGTGTTGTTGGTATAAATGATTCTTTTGTTGATGTTGTTGTTGATGTCTTCTTTATTTGGTCCTGAGTGACTGCAAAACTTTTACAAAAACCGAACCGTGCAATAGAACAAAACACAAAACGCAAAACTAAATCAGCAGAGGATTCGGCCCCAATGTAAGTAAAAGCAATGTTCTCAGTCATTAGTGTTCAGGTTGCAGAGTAGACAGCGACAACTCGGGAACCTTGCCGTCGTGCACGCGCGCCACAAATCATGCAACGGCCGTGAACAAGACGCTCAGCTCAGACAGATGTCTCACACCCGGCCCATCGGAAACAGATTTATTAAAAGCCAGCGCCGATTTCTCGTCTGTTCGTTCACTTTGTTCTTCTCCAAATCTTCCTCAAACAGTCGGTGAAAACGGGGCGCCGATCAGACAGACGGTCAGCCGCACCGTCCCATCAGAAACAGGCGCGCGCGTTCACGCACACCAATCATTACAATAGGAAGGCTCGCGCGCGCGCGCGTTCACGCACACCAATCATTACAATAGGAAGGCTCGCGCGCGTTCACGCACGCGCGCGCACACGACGGAGTTTGGTTGTCGCGTGCTGGGCAACAACAAACCTCCCACTTCCACTCGGTCACCCAGAGTTACGGCAGTTGGTCGAGGCGCGAGCGGAAAGCGCGGTTACGGTCGAAGTGACCGGCGTGAGTCGCCAAACTCGGGCCGAAACCGCGCGTCTGGGCTTCGTAATGGCGACTTCATGAGACGAGCCGGCCTCCCAAAGGGCATTTCAGGCGCGCGCGCGCCGGCTAGCACGCTAAGTGGCTAGCTAAGACTCAGAAAGGGGAAGTGGGGAGGCGTTGTCAAGCGACGGCCGAGAGAAGACGTCGCTAACGCTAGCTCGCCCGGCCTTGACTTACACACCCACTTTTCTTTCTTTCTTTTTGTTTGTTGTGGAAAAATTAATCCAGGTCGGCCGAGGATTTGTGTGTGTGTGTGTGGACACTGGGCGTGCATTACTGAACCCTTTACTTTTTGATGTTAGCTACCTAGCATGATCCCTGCGCGCCGTTAGCTTGGCTAGCTAGCGTTGTCATTAACAGCCGTTGATGACGTTAACGTCGGCGGTTACGTCAAAAACGTAGCCGACAGGTTGTTGTTGTTTTTTTTTGTTTTTGTTTTCTTTCTCCCCCCCCCCCCCTCCTCCGGTGGGATTCGCAGGCTGGAGGACATCTAAAGGCGCGTTTACAATGGCTTTTAAGTGACTTGTCGGATCGCTGCACATCTCGCAGGGCTCTCGGGACAAACGGGTGGAGATGAGCAGATAGAAGTTGTGAACTGTCGGGGGGGTTTTTTAGGGAGGAGGAGGAGGAGGAGGGGGGGAGATCGGGAATCAGCCTCCTCCACTCCCGAAGCAGATTATCCAGTGAAATGGAAAGCTGGATTTACTGCTCCAA
>JAOUQW010000026.1:5885914-5901478 GCA_028565825.1 Olivaichthys viedmensis | reverse complement strand
GGATATGCGAAGAATCAATTTCACTGTACTGTACTTGTATATGTGACAATAAAGGAGCATTCTATTCTATTCTATTAGTGAGGGAAATGTGGAAATACCAACTACCTGAGAAAGCGTGCTTTGTAAAAGTCTTCTGATATGCTGTGCTTATCATTTCCATTTAAAGCAATTGTAAGACTGGCATGTCTTCAACATGACTTGATCTTGTAATTGTTTGTGGTTGTTCTCTGATGTTTACCTGACTAGACTGATTTGACTCGACAGCAGTACTGCAGCTACTCGTGAATATTGACAGCTGGACACACAAGGCAGGGTTGTTGGTTGTTGGCCATGAGAATCTTGGTTTTGCAGGGATTCTCACACACGCACCCTACTTTGGGAAAATGGGTCATTCAAGTCTCTGCTAGTAAGAGAAGGTGGGTATCTCACCCTGTGTGTCGGCTCGGAAGGATCCTCGTCTTCTCAGGGTATCGAGCGTAGCATAGCCAACATAACCTAGCAGGCCTAATTCCTTTCGTCTAATCGAGTTTCTCTCACGCCAAATAAGCTCGCGAAGCATTCATTGTCCTCTATTTCTAGTATCTGACACGACCTGCTTCTTTTTCTGAACAATGCACATTAGCCACAGGAGTATCGTATGGCACTAAATTTCAGGGTTTCTTTGAAGGAACCAGTTTCAGGTTGTGCCTACTTGAGTGCATGGATGTCAGCAGGTAGACCACCATGTGCTTCACTCTGCACTCTTAGTGCAAATTCAGTGCTGACAATGATTTTATTCCTCAATTTGATTATTTATTAACAAATGCATTACACAAAAAACGAGACATTACATTTAGTGTAGGTGTAAATGCAGTTTATTACTGTTTACCTTATGTTTAACTAGAAGTTCTTAAATAATGTTCTTTATATGTGGTAGTACATGGGGGATTTATGATTTCCGTTGACTTGGCTTGTCTGGTGCGATGTAAGTTACGAAAGCTAGGGTTAGCTTGAGGCATTGTTTGTCACATTAGCTTTAGCCCACGTTGTTACTTGTTGTAAATGCTTTTTGACATAATCATACATAAAACGTACTTTTCTGTTCAGCAGTACATTTATTCTACAGAGCACTACTTTGCTGGCAGTTTCCAGCCGTTCGGCTCAATGGACAACGTGTGCAGAAAATTGACATCTGTAGCAAAGCGAATTTTATCAGGGTAAAGCCGCATCTCTCCATAGACTTACAATTAAATCTGGCCCTTTCCAATATCGTGGGCGTGTTGACGTATCAGAGTAGCTAGCAACAGTAGCTAACATGGAGTCGACTGTTTTCCTATATCTATTTGACGCCATCATTGATATGTAGCACTGCCTAACTACAATAATCTTTCCCATTTCAGGGAAGAATCTCCCAGCATGCCTGAAAGTGTGTTCTCGCCTCAAAATGGTTGTTCATTGCTAGTCACATCCATAATGCTGGAATTGCCCAAGTACACATTCGAACGTAAATTATGATTCGGCCTAAACATTACAGCTCACAAGAGACAACTTGGGCATTGTACCATCTCTTGATGTAAACAAAGCATTAGAAGAAAGAGCAGAGTCAGAAAAGAAATGCGAAAAATTTGTGATTTCTAAGTTTCATCTTCCAGACATGTTGTTAAATATTCTGAACAGTTAATGCGCTGTAACTTCCCTTGCTGTAGGTCTAAATAATTTAATTTAGCACAAACAACACGGCCATCTCTTTCTATTTCAGTGAAAGCCTCGCAGCCAAGCAGAAGTAATGATCAGACTGTTTCACCAAATAAGTCAAACCAGGACATTAGTAATCTATCTCTTGCCGAGTTTTATTTACTTTGACGTTTTGCAGTGCGTTCTCATCACGACGCTGAATCACTTGTTTAATTCTGCCTATCGCTGCTGCTAGGGTTACCATGTTGTTTTGTTATTGCATTCGGGAACTTTATTATCTGGGTCTATAGCTTGGACTGATAGAATGCGGCAATGCCGGTTGTTCACATGACCTCCCTATGCCCGAGTTCCACAGTGATGCTATCCAGATGCTCTGGAGAGCCCTGGTGCTAACTGCTACTGACGACTTTCCAACTTCAAGAAAAAACACGAAAATGTATGTCAAATGTATGACTCAGTCGCATCCTCAGAGACAAGCTTGTCCATCAGAGGGAAACAGAAAGGTTTTTTTTTTTCTTTTCTTTTTTTCTCCATCTTAGGAAGTGTGCTCTTGGGGGGGTTTTATGTAAAGACCCATGACTCAATCACTGCATTTGTCTGTCTGTAACAGTTACTGGAACATCCAAAGGAAGCAGGGGGGAACTCTGCGAATATTAATAAAGGGTATTTGTAGTTTATTTGCCTGATGGCTTGTTTTCTGTAGAATATGTTTTTGGCGTCTGCCAAAAATATATATATTAGAAGTTATAAATATCTGACCTGATATTTAGTAGCCTTGCAGCTATCTTGCAGCTTAGCCCTGTTTGGCATGAGATTAAAGGAGGATTAAACCACTTTATGAGCCCTCTTATTTGATTTTAAAGTGACCTAAGAAGATTTAGCACAGGAGAATGTTGTGCCAACAGTGGAACGTTAACCTTTAGAGAAGTTCTGGGTAATAGTCATATGGTCCTCATTAAGTCCTCATGTTGCAACCCTCGGTCATGGCAGTGTGAGTAATTAGGCTATGATTTGCTTGTTCCCATCGGGACAAACTTCTATTTAGTCTCTTCTGCACATATTACTAATTTCTATTGCATTACTAGATTCTCCTTTAGTTCTCATTTTTCAGGCGTTAGGCTTTTTTTTTTTTTTTTTTTTTTTTTTTAAATCTAAAATATTTGAACTGAAGCGTTTCTTTTTTTTGCCATTTGCAATAGTTTTAATGCTGCATATGTTTTCTCTGCAGATTGATTGGGATTAGATTGGTGGTTGGGATTCACATGCAAGTTAAAATGCCAGTGAAGATTGAATCAAATGGAAATATGGATTAAACAATTATCCCAATACAAGTAATTCATCTCCGTGACCAATTAAAGGGTTTCTTCAGGAGGCCAACCACATTGTATCAGAGGTTTAAAGAATTATGGCAGACTCGCAAATCAGAATATGAATAAATACAAGAGAAAAACCCACTACAAACATAGTCACCTCTAATGGCGATTAAAAAAATAAAATAAAACCTACGATAATGTCATGATGTATCTTATAACCGATTATTAAAACATGACTAATGTGCATGCTTCCTGTGTATTTCATGCGGTACCTCCGCCATCGTTCTCTGGAGACGATGTAGCCCCATGCACAATCAAAAAAAGAAAATCTAAAGACATTGTTTTACCGGTTTTCAGTCATACACTAAATTAAATTATGTTTACTGTTTTTACCTATTACATTAAGTATAGTATTCACTAGGGCTACAACAATTAGTTGACAAAAAATATCACAGATACATTTTTACAACAAATTGCTCTATGGTGTAAAACCGCATATCTAACTTTAGTGCAGAATGCAGTACACTACTAAAAGTGATATTGCACATGCACAACAGGAGAAATTTGGTTAATGGTTATAAATTAGCTATGTTATATATATATTATATTCCAGATGTGTTTCATCTGTCCTCAAAAAGGCTCTTCGGGTAAAAAATAAAGAAAAAAGGGGGAGTTTGTTTTACATCTGTTTGCATTAATTTGATATTGGAATGTTATTCACTTACCTCAGTGCTTATTTTAATTTTAATGGATGCACTTTATTATTTTCTTTACTAGCTCTGCAGCTCTGTAAAGAATGTTCTCACATACAAATCAATCCTCTGAGAAATATTACAGGCAAATTCTCCCAACAAAGTGGCTGGATTTTGTATCTTGGAAATTTCCAGAAGGATGACAAGTCATCCCACTGCGATGTCAGGGGAGCCATCACCAAGTGCAGAATCTCTCGAGTGCACACCAAAAGTGAGCGGGACTCTATTTTTAGTATCTGCAAGTATTCCACAGATAAATTTGTGAGCATCGTTGTGGTGCATTGATGAGCGCTTATGGGAAACAGATTAAACCGTGTTCTTTAGCAGATATTTGCGAGTCTTATGTGGGCTCGTCGGACTCGTCTGTCGGGGTAAGATGGATTGCTTACCCACATGGTGTGGAATGAAGCATGAACAAAAGTTGCAAGTTCTCGTCACGTTCATTTATGACCTTGGATAAAGTGAAACTGATAAATGAAGTGTCATGCCGGATTATGAAGTGACGCTTTGTATCTTCTGAATAAAAGCTGTCCGATTACATTAAACATCACATTTGAATTTTAATGACTTAAAAGATTTAGAAATGTAATGTGTTTAAATATTAATTGGCTTATTTTATACTGGAAAAGATAGAATTAGCAAAAAACTTTGTTTCAGATTCTCCTTCTTTCAGATTTTCCTTTATTTATCCAATGTAATGAGGGCACTGGTATTTAGCTAGATTTTATATTTATTATGTTAGCCGGGATCCACGTTAAACTCCATCAGCCTCAACGCCTACTCACGCAGGAACACAGTTAGGCCGCATACCAAATGGCTTCCTGTTCACTATATATGCTCATTACATAGTGTATGACATAATGGCATTGTAGAACCCAACTCTATTTGAGATTCAGCCACAGAAAAGAGTGACTACAACACTTGCCTATTGGAATTTTGTTAACCGCTTGCATGTTATATCACTTTTAGGATACATAGTTTGTTTTTTGGATGTAATTTGAAAATTGATGCATAAAATGATTGAATATAAATAGTCATGAATAACATGTACTATTCAGGCTTCTTTTCAAGCGACAAGGGACTTTTGAAACATGGGTTTTGATAGACTTCTGTTAGGTGGCTAAAAGTACAACATAGGATTTTAAATTAGAATGTGGATAATTTTTTGCCTTAGAACACAGAATATGAAAATTGGATGATATTTGAACAGTAAAAATTGTTCTAATAGCCTTTCTTAAAATTGTAAAGTCATAATTGGTAATTAGTGTTCACCATTGATTAGATGCTGCTGGGAAACTCCTTGGTGATTTACTTCAGTTCAGGACAATCCCAGTGGAAAACTGGGAAACCTTTTTTTTCCTGGCTCACGAAGCATTTACTATGGAAAAAGCAGGCCTGCATCTCACCAGGGGTTTGCCATGCCTGTTATTTTCATTTAAAGGGTATATTATGGAATGAACCCCTTATTCGGTTTTCTCATGACTTCATGGATACTTGCAAACCTTCTTTTTTTTCTTTTCTTTTTTTTTTTTTTAATGAGCTGATTTCACAGTTTCACTCTGTGCATGGTGTGCAGCAAATAATGACAATGACATAAATACGCTCCGAGATTCACAGTTTCCTCATAATGAGCTGCTGTGGGAACCTGCTGTTCTTTACCAAAAATGCAGGATACTTGGAAAGAGATGGCGGCTTAATGGGGGAGTGGTTGTAAATGAGATGCCATGGCAGGTCATGTTCTTGTCAAAGCCTTCAGCATTCGCATGTTATGGAGAACACAAAAGCTGTTGTCTGAAGGTCAAGTGATTTGATTAAACAAGAGCAATCACACGCAGTACATACATTGGATTACATACATAGGGCTCTGGTTTGTTTATTTTTCCAAGTGGCATTAGGGACACAAACCTAAGATCAATCTGAGATTTGTGAAATTGTGTGGAAAGAAACGCAGAAGTTTCCATCATGTTGTTTATATTCTTATTTTTATGCCCATATTTGGTCAATGATGTGGCTGATTCAAATAATCTATAATAAGTAGGAGACCACTGAAGTAAGTGGTGATTCTGAATTAATAACTGCACATTTCTGTACGAGTAGTTTCTCCAAAACCCTGGAGGCAGGGAGGGGAGCAACACAACAGCACAGCCAATGTCGCAGATGATATCATGCTTCAGACAGGGAACATCTGCATGGATGCCTGATTAGAGTCCACTGATGCATTTCTCATTTCACTCTGTTTTGTTGTCCAGTAAAACACTTTTCTCCATGATTTCATCATCATCATCATCATTTTCTTTTGTTTTTCTTAGGCATTGATTTCTTTCTATGTAGCAATTAGAGATCTGTTGGTTTAGAACGTGTTTGAACTAGTTTGTTGGACTAAACTAGTTAGCCAGGTTCCGACGGTGTGGTACCACGTCAGTGTTACAAAACTCGCACTTGAGTCTTTATGTAGGGGAAACTGTTCAAGTTAAGATTTCACAGTCTGATTCTGAGTGTGTGTTGGTGGTCAATCTGGTTCCAAGATCCTGCTGCTATAATCTCTTCTCAGAAGCTCTGCTCTAACCTGCCTGGCAAAACACTCAAGATTGGGCTCGCAGGTGCTCCAGTACTGCATTTCCCATCAAGCAGAGGCCAGGCCAGTCACACCCTTCATCACAAAGTGGATTAAATACATTATTGATGGGATGAGGGGTTTACTAATTTGGTCAAAACAAAAACCAATGCCATCTACCGTTGAACAATCCGCACCTTTATTATGTGCATTTCTTCAATAATTAATGTTCCATCCAAGATGTGATTGATGAAGCTAGAGCCGGGCCAGAAAATCTCCTCCATAGTGACCAGCCCTATTCAGCATGAATGATTCTTCAGTCTCAGTTTTCATGGACAAGATTTCTCAGTTTCCCTATAAACCCTTGGCATCTGGCTCTCGCCTGATGAGCTAATGTTACTGCTAATGCTGCCTCCTTATGCTTGATGGGGCTGCCGGGAAGTCAGCACTCCTCTGGATTCCTGGTCTACACGGCCACATTGGGGGATTTTAAGGTGATGAGCCTCCAGAGGTGTGTTAGTTTTATTGTTCAACATTAACTACATTCTGCTCAGAGACTCATTCCCATTTATTGAATGTGATGAGGCTCATTAACTCATATGCTCCGTCACAAGGTCTTATTGGAAGTGATTTACCTGCAGAAGTACAACAATGAGCCGAGTGAAGTAACTTATGTTCTTACTGCGGTCACGATTAAAGCCCTTGTTGGGGATGGCTGATGATTGTACTTTAGGAATCCTGTTTTGGTAACCACAACAATGAAGTTAACTAACTTGTTCAGATTTCAACATCACTCTTTAAACCCAACCATGTTACTAAACCAGCTCAATGCTACAAGAATACACAGAGTACAATATTCAGTATGTGGATTTCGACTGAACATCTACATGTAAACATCAAGTCATTTGATATTTATTTGTGTGTACAGGGACCACTAGCAGAGTCATATGGCTTGCTCTCTCATTTGGTGGAATCAATCACACGAATAGTAATTTGCTCTTATTGTCCTACAACACCAAGTGACTATGACTCTCTCAAATCAATTGTGCACTGCTCACCCTCCCTTTCCCCCCCTCAGCGAGTTAGAGGCATGTGGTGCTTTGTCTAAAGAAAGGACTCCAGAAGAGTGGGAATAAAGCCCACAGTCCAGTGATTTATTGAGAACTTGATCCCGGAGCATATGGGCTGCATCCGCGGGCGAGCAGCACCACTGGGACTGAGAATGCCCCAACTTTCTTAAGCCACCTGCCTTCCCAAGACTCCTCACCTGTGGAATCATACAGACACATGACAGCTGCTGTGTGTTCATGTGTGTGTGGGTGGTTGCTGGGAGTGGGGTTTTCCAGGCGTAGTGTAAAGTCTCTGAGTGGGTGTACTGGCTTGCAAGTTCCATCCTGCTATATCGACAGTTTTTAGCTCGTATCTTGAGTTTACACTTGAGTTTATAGTGAGGTAGTTGACCTTCTCATCCAGATAAGTTTCAGTAATTCAAAAAGATTTGCTGGCCATATACCAGATACAACCGTCCCTCACTTCTATTGGTAGTCCCCACATCAATTTGCTTCTCATTTGCATAAAGTTAAACTCCGCTCAACTTTTTCACGTTGCTCTCCCCACCCACTTCACGCCGCTATTGATTGCTGTGTTCTCACCTGCCCAAACCGCACAGAGCAGGTAACGTGCCAGGGTTTGATTCATGCAGTAGTTATAGTTTGGTTGGTAAGATTTTGTCCCCTTCAATTTCAGCATAGTGCTGCACTTTATAATGCTTAGCCTGTCTAAATATGTCCATAGTTCCCTTTTCTAGTAGTTCTAGAGATTGTATATGCAAGGGTGTATATTTACCATAGTGGTGGTGAAACATATCTTTCACCCTTTGCCCTGTAGTCCATTAAATAGCACGTGATCAGTAGCAGGTTGTTACTTATTGACTGTTTTTTAATTGAAACAATTTAATTGCTACTTTCAAGCCACTTGTTTCAAGCCAGGCAGGGAGTGATCCCAGCTTCTGACCTGGTTACACTTCAGTAAGCCTGGGTCCAATCTAGGTCAGGGCCAGCCTGTTAATGTTTGCTTTTAGCACAATTTAGCTGGGCATGAGGTTCATCGCAAGCAACAACATAAAGCACTTCCTGCTTTTTTTATAGAAAAAGACTCAGTTTTCACAAGACGCTTCATGTGATTTCTGAGTCACATTTTTTCTTTTATGTCATGTCGGTTTGTTATCTCGGTCTTACGGGCATGCCAAGGTTTCTTGTAAATTCCTGAAGATGGTGTCTTCCTTTCCTGAAAAATACTTCCCTTACGTGATTTGCACAGGTTTCTACTCATCTGGAAAAAGTTCTTCCTGTTTAGTTATGATGACACTGGTTTTTGACGAATGTCTTTTTACTCCAGTATATGCAGAGGGGAATCGCCTCACTGCCTAAATGGAACACAGGTATCTATCGTAAGGGTTATTTTAGGTGTTCACTTGTTTTAGACGTGACATATTGTAGGCCTAGTACCAGACCAAACCATTTGTCAGTATAACCACAATTTACAGACCGTATAGGTTGGAGTACGAACATTTTTGTCCAATATAGCTGGCATTCTCATTCTCCAAAATCCACTTAAAACTTAGAATCAGAAGTGCATTTCTATCAAACCAGCTTGGCAGACCGAAAGCTTCCAATAGCATTGTTTCCATTCAGAGCTTTTGCAAATGAAATTAGTGAATTTCTGAAAAGTCTGCTATAATGTAAATGACAAGATGACGCAATCATTAGAACTCCAGCCAAACAAACATTGTAATGGAGGGACTGGATTGCACACTTGATGCATCAATATTTATTCTAAAAATCTGTGTCCATCACTCATTACATACTCTCTATATGAATGTCAACTTTTCCTCCTCGTCCAAGCGTGAAAACTTGATGATATTTAGACTGGATTTCAGAATTTTTGGCCACTCCAGGTTTTGTTGGGCACAAATTCAGTTCATATAATGAAAACTCCATTAATGCGGTTGCTGCTATATGTAATACTCACCCTGTAATTTTAGAATGAGACAAGGCCAAGGCTGCTGCATGGCAGTGTGTTTTAGGTTGAATCATCAACATGCAGCTGCAGGCGTGCTCGCTTTTGCTTGCTCATCTGTCAACCCTGACACACTTTTTTTGCTGTGTTAGATGAAACACCTCCACTGCAAAGCAGAACTTGGGGTTTGCAAAGTGGCTTAGAAGCCTAGTCTGTGTGTGTGCGTGTGTGTGTGTGGTATCTGCACCCTCTCAGCGAGTTGATTAGCTGCTCACTGTAGCGTGCAGTGATCAGTATCTCTCCTGAGGGGTAATGATACAAATGTGCAGTGCTGTTCGGCTCGTGCTGGTCTGGACTCTCTATTCTAGTAAGAAGGACATAATTTAATAAGCAAGCCAAAGTTTGGAAAAAAAACCAAATGTGGCTTTAAACAGCTTTTAAAAAAAGCCTCAAGTTAGCAGCAACTCTGGCGCATAAAGATAATCCAGCCACGCTAGCACAGTTTAGCCAAGGCTTGCATGCCAAAGCAGTGCTCTAAATCTGAATGTTTAACAGTTAAACTTCAATTCAAATATTTGATTAAATATCTTATTCTTGAAAATGTATTCTGGCTTGCCTACTTGTGAGTTACTGAAGGCCACATGTGTGGCAAAATGCTAAAATTCACAATGAAGCAGATTCTAGTTCACCACTACACCTTTTAATAATGCAGCATCTGTACTAAACTCTGTGAAGACCATCCCCTGCAGACGAAGCCATAATGCCACATGCACATTATATCAAGTCCCTCTTTTAACCTGATCACGGACAGGATTCGATGCCACAAAAAAGCGGCATTGTAAGGAAAGGTCTGTCCTGCTGGCTCTCAATCCAAATACGTTCCCTATTCAGGTCAGCTAAGCGAGTTTGTTAGGCAACAAGCACACCATTGTAGGATCTGCTTTGTGGGTCCCACTCTGTGACTCAGCTTGGTGTTGATGAGAAATGGCTGGTATGTCAGATGCTGCCACGGTTCATTCATCCCTCCTAGAATGGGCCAGACCTTGTGGAGGCATGGCTCCCTTTGCCACCATTTGCCTGTTCCGAGTATCACTGGGCTCTCTGTGTGAATGCTTCACACTTCAGATGGTGGCAAGAAGCTCTGGTTTCGACATCTGATGTTGACTTTTCTTTTTCTTTTTTCTCTCTGTCCAAATTTGAGAGCATGTACATTTTGTATATATTTAAACTCAGCCATAATCAAATACATTCAATCTCCAAAGTAACTCGAACCCTAGAAATTGTCATTCAGAATGTGCTGCTGCTCAGGGAATGTGGTGTTTTTCTTTATCTCTTTTGTATCCAACAATTTAACCTTATATAGTCTTTCACAGCTGTTCTCTAATCTCAAAAACTAATAAAGCCTTCGGATGATTGGCAAAACTTATGCCGCCAGTCCAGTTACCTTGACTTGCTACTAATGTTCAGAATGACCTGGATGACTGAAAACCACAGACACAACTCAAAGATAGTTGGGGAACTTATCGGGGGAATATACCGGTTTCTTTTATCAAGGGACTTGATAACTTTATGGGGTGATAAAGATAGCAATCTTTTTCTCGGCTCTGTTAAAGTCGGGAGCAGTGCATGTGAAGGACAGTAACTCTTCTGCAAAAACTGCTTGGTAGCCTAGATAAACATGCTAGAGACATGTTAGAAAACCAAAGTCTTACTATTGGACTCCAGAATATACTTGGACCTGTAGCTTGCCAATGTTTGTAGAGAATATTGGCTAGACAGCTAGCAATCTTAGCTAAAGATCCTTTGGGTAATGCTGGGCAAGCTAATGTCAGTTACTCTTGTAACTTGTGAAGCAATTAAATACAACTTCCACATGGATATTTACACATGAAATGTCTTGCCACAAAAATGCAGCACACCTCATTTCACTCTGTATAGAATGATTACATCTGCTATCTAGGTCTAATATGTACAGTATATCTATGCTTGGCAGTCTTCTGCTTCATAATGTTTCTCACCGTCGGTCCTACCATCTCTGCTCGAGACAAAAGCCAGTGTCCTATTTTAAGGTAAATAGGTAATCAAAAGAGGCCCTGTTCATGTTTTATATCTGAAGAAATTGTCTAATGGGTTGAAAATTAGACCTGGAAAGTCATGGAGCCAAGTCAACATCTTTTATTTCCTGTTCCTCATTAGAGGTTCCTTCCTGTAGGTGGAGTAGGTAATGAAATTCTAGCATGGCTAATGGAGTGTGGCTTAATGTCTGGGTGTAAGTGTGTGGAAATGATCTGTCCTCAGTAAAGACACTTGTATTTACTCAAGACGGGCTGACTTTCTAGAGTACAGTACGTCAGATGTTTCTCCCAGGACAGTCTGTACTTTGCCATCAGCCTTGGGTACTGGCAAGACAAGCATGTCTAAGAGCTAACACTTGGGTTTGCTTTGTTTGTGTGTTCCTAGGGGGTTTCTCCATGGTGTTTCTGGCACGCACCCACAGTGGAGTTCGATGTGCTCTGAAGAGGATGTATGTGAATAATGTGCCCGATCTGAACATCTTCAAGCGGGAGATTACGATCATGGTAAGCATGGTGCTTGCGAAAATAAGTGAACATTGCACATCTCCCAGTACTCAAAAACACCATGAACCATTCTTCAGCACATACTTTGTGAACTTAGTGATCAAACCTGCCAGTCATATTGCTCTGACGCTTGGGCTCCAGATATTATTGACGACTCAGATTCGTCGCCAGAGGTCTAGATGCAAGAACCAGTAGTCAGTAACCTGCTCTTCATGACTTTATGCAGTTTCGCTATTTAGACTAAAAGCACTTGTCTTAAAGGGTAAAAGCAACGTGGCCAAATGAGTCATTATGACTGTCTCATAAGATAATCTTATCTTAAAAGTATTGTACAAGTACAATGAGATTTTATTCAGAGCAAGTGCATTGATACATACAGAAGATAAATAAATACTTTAGAGAAATAGAAATACAAGAATGTTTTAAAGGGAAAAAAAGTAATTATATAAAAAGAGAAAAAAGTATTATTATAATATATATGTACACATGCAGATCACAGCACAGTGGCATTACACTTTTATATTGCATAGAGATATTGCACTTTTTGCACACAGTAATTGCACTTGGATAATAAAAATAAAATAGTAAAATGCTTTAAGATAAGTTATGTATTGCACAGAAAATCTGGTGGGACATGCACTCCCGGATCACAGTGTAGAGGTATTGCACAGACAGTCTTAACAACAGTTGGAGTGAGGGGACGAAGCAATGGGGATAGTAAGTGTGTTGCCCTATGCAGTTCTGGTGGGGGGGATGGGTGCTGGGTGGCAGTGTTAAGGAAGGTAACGGCTCTGGGGAAGAAGCTGTTCCTCGGTCTAGATGTGAGGGCGTACAGGGTTCTGTACCTTTTACCGGAGGGGTGGGCCAGGTCTTTGGCGATGATTGTGGCTCTTCGGTGCAGCGAGTGCTGTAGACCTCTTCCAATGTTGGGAGCTGTGATTCGCTTTGCTTTTTTAACGATGCGCTGGCTTACCTTCCTGTTCTCTGTGGTGCAGCATGACTCATATGTGAGTGTGGACTCTATGGTACTCCGGTAAATGTTCACAAGGAGCTGTTGGGGAAGGTGTGCTTTCTTTAGTCTCCTCAGGAAATAGAGCCTCTGTTGTCCTTTTTTTGGCCAGCATGGTTGTGTTGATGGACCATGATAAGTCCTCACTGATATGGACCCTGCAAAACGTAAAAACTGTGGACTGTCTCAACCTTTTCACCATTGATGCTGATGGGGTAGTGTTCTCCGTCTCTTGTTTTCTGAAGTCCAGGATCATTTATTTGGTTTTTATGGAGTTGAGAGCCAGGTTGTTGTCATGGCTCCATTTCTCCAGATTCTGGACTTCCTCTCTATAGGCTGACTCATTTATTATTTGAGATCAGTCCTATGACGGTTGTGTCATCCGCAAACTTGATGATGCTGTTGGACTTATGACTGCAAACCCATCCACGGGTGAAGAGTGAGTATAGTAGAGGGCTCAGCACGCAGCCTTGTGGTGCTCCAGTGTTTAGTGTTATGGGGGAGGAGGAGTGCTTACCCAGTCTGGCGGTCTGTTGGTTAAGAAGTCCAGAATTCAGTTGCAAAGATGTGCACTGAGGCCTAGGTTGTGAAGTTTGCAGGCTAGCTTGCTGGGGGTGGGGATCGTGTTGAAGGCGGAGCTGTAATCGATGAATAACATTCTGACATGGGTGTCACGCTGCTCGAGGTGTGACAGGGCAATGTGGAGGGCCAGCGAAACAGCATCTTCGATGGGGGTCAGTGCCACTGAGCAATAATCATTCAGCGATGATGGTCGCTGACTTGAGGCAGGTGGGGACATTGGCCTGTGCCAGGGTGATGTTAAAGAGGTTGGTAAAGACGTCTGTCAGCTGTTCAGCACAGTGCTTCAGCACACGTTAGGTATCCCGTCTGGCCCTGCAGCTTTGTTTGGGTAAATGTGGCTTAGGGCCCGTCTCACTCCATGGGTGTTCAGCACAAGTGATTGTGATTGTGTCTGCGCTGCCGATGCGAACATCTTGGTGATGGGCTCATTGTCATCTCCCTCAAATCGTGCCAAGAAGTGGTTCAGTTCATCTGGGAGGAATGCGTTGTTTGCGGTGGGGCAGGTGTTATGAACTTGATGCCTTGCCACATTTTGCGGGGGTCTGAGTTGTTGAAGTGCTCCTCTGTCCGCAGCTTGTGACAGTGCTTTGCCTTCCTGATGCCTTTCTTTAGGTTTGACCTGGCTGCCCTGTATGCTTCTGTATCACCTGTCCGAAAGGCTTTGTCACGGGCTTTTAGCAGGAGCTGAACGTCCTTATTCATCTATGGTTTCCTATTGGGCAATGTGCAAATGCTCTTCATTCATGTAACATTGTCCATACAAAACTTAATGTTGGCGGAGACGGAGGAGGCATATCCGTCTAAGTCCGTGTAAGAGCCCTGTGTGGCTTCTTGTGAAAACAATTCCCGTTCAGTGTTATCAAAGCAGTCTGCTATCAAAGCAGTCAGTTCGGAAATGGCTCCCTCAGGCCAAACTCTCACAGATTGAACGGTTGGTTTTGTTCTCGCTATGAGATGTCTGTAAGCCGAGGTTGGAAGTAAGGAGAGGTGGTCTGACTGACTGAGGTGGGGGGAGGGGATGGCTTTGTAAGCATTCGTGATGTTGGTGTAAACATGGTCTAGGGTTTTATTGCCTCTGGTTGAAAATTTCGCAAGTTGGTAGAATTTGGTTACGACTATCCGGAGGTTGGTGTGATTAAAATCCCCCGCTGTGAAAAAAACAAAAAGCGCTGTGTGGATGCAGAGTTCTGCTGCTCGCTTATAGCATTTTTCATTTTGGCTAGTGCTAGCTTGCGGTGGTATGTATACCGCAGTGAGGACTATAGTGAACTCTCTCGGAAGATGGAAGGGTCTGCATTTCAGCATCATGAATTCTAAGTCCGGGGAGCAGAAACGCTCGATAATGTCCGTTGTTGTGCACCAAGCAGTGCAAATGCCACCGCCTTTGTCTTTACCGGATTCAGCTTTTCTGTCCGAGCGATGAGTCGTGCGGCCTGCTAGCTCGATAGCAGCATCGGGATGTTCGCATTCAGCTAGGTTTCAGTAAAAATAGTCGCACAATTGTCCTTTCTTTTCGACAAGATACCTTGTCTTATCTCATTGGTTTTGTTGGTTAGCCACTGGGTGTTTGCGACGAACAGACTTGATACATCACCAAGATGGAGGCGCGTACAGACGCAGCGGCACGGAGCTCTTCGCGTAGATGCTACTTTTTCTTTTCTTTCTACTATTTTAAGTATCCTTAGAAACTTTATTCAGTCTGGACTAGCTACATACAGCCGACAAGAACTTATGGATAAAAGCCTCACATTGTCTCTTCCTCCTCACATCCCGGACATGTTGGTACGACCACCGGAACCTGCTCGGATTACCATATCGGAGAGAAGGCGACGACGTTGATTATCATCATAATGCTTGTGTGTTCAGTTAACAGTCCAGGGATAATAAGCTTGCGTTATCCGTGGGCAACACGACGATATTAGATTGTTTTTGTGTACACGATTGTGTTTGCTTTTCTGAGCGTATCGTAGGTACAGGTGTCATCAGTACATAGACTAGAATAGAATGCTCCTTTATTGTCACATATACAGTACAGTGAAATTGATTCTTCGCATATCCCAGCATGTTGGTAAGCTGGGGTCAG
>JAOUQW010000026.1:5862449-5879127 GCA_028565825.1 Olivaichthys viedmensis | reverse complement strand
TGGTCTGCCTGATCGTGCTTTGGATACAACTGATCCAGTTTCAGCAAAGCGTTTTAGAGTGCCATACAGTGGCAATGAAAAAAGATCCAAGATTTTTAATGTGGTCTCAGACTTTTGGACCCCACTGTATATCAAATCGGTTCTAATAATGTTTTTCAAATATTATTGGCCTGCCACGTGGAGATTTGTTTGTGTTGCACAAAAGTTGAAATCATTTGAACCTCCGTGTGGACCTCCCCGTTTTGTGCTTGCGTCCATGCTGCGCATTGAGATTTTCTGCAAATTTTGTGAAAGCTGCTTTACTATAAATATCTCCCCCCTAACCGCGCAAAAATTATATAAGCAAATACATGTCAAGCTCAAAAATAATCTCCATGTAAATCTGATATGACAGGAATTCACTGTAGTGACGGGAAACTAATTTAAACAATATTTTTTGTGCAGGAGGCTGACATCTATAGTTCCCCTTCTCACTAAACTCCTGCTTCATTCTGTATAATTCAGAATGCTGGACCTGTGCCCAAATCATCCCTCAAGCTCTGATTGTACAAACAACTGAAACTCATCAAAAAAATACAGCAACAACCATAATAAACACACAAGAAACATTTCATGGTTAGTAGTACAATAAATCTCAATCCCATGCACCACGACGTCTTCCATAACTGTCACTTACAGTATAACTAGCTGGCTGCTCTCTCAAGAACTCTAATAGAAGCATATTAACAGGCTTAGAAAAATCTTCCGACCAGTTCACATTGTCTTTTACTCAGTCGCTATTATTTTCTTTTTCCCTTACCAAAGACAGAAGAACATTTGGAGCCTGTTTACACCTGGTCATTTCATGCTTCTTGTATCTGGATTGTATCCTGATAAGATTTTAACCACATGCATTTACACTTGTAGTCAAATGCGTCTCCGGTTAGCCAGACTGAAATCCGATTGCTGTATTACACGTTAATATGCATAATTAGCTCATTACATTTGATCACTAACTTCCAGTGTTGTTCTATGAATAAGGTCGTTACCGCATCAAAAATCGTGATTTTCCGTGCCGTTTTTAATCTCACTAGCGTTTTTAAAGGCAACAACTTTGGCATTCACGGAGCACGTGCGTCACCTATTGACTTGGAGAGCCAGATGCCTTTACACTTGTAGAACATGTGGCTAAAAAACTGTGTTTCAGACCTCCTGAAGTGGTTTGAGTATTCAGATTTAAATATGTTTCAAATGCGTCTTGGGTGCATTTACACTTTCATTTTAATGAGGATGATTCTTATCCGCATATAATCCTGATACTCAAGAAACATGAAACAACCCAGTGTAAACGGGGTCTTAGCTGTAAACTAACATTAATTACAAACTCAAGTTTGTCATTCATACCTGATCGCAGAAGTGTGTCTTTACTTAACGATGCATATTTGGCTCGCATTCCTATTGACTCTGTCAGACTCTCATCGACAGCAAGGACCGTCTGTGGATAAATAAATAAAGCAAACACAAACGAGGTTTCATATGGGCTGTTGTTAACGGTACCACTCGCATTCACATAAAATACTCATGCATTTAACTTTTACATATCACATACATATAAATTGCTCTCACTTTCACTAGTTTTACCTCTCACATACACAGTGTTTTTTTTTTTCCACTGCACAAACAGAAACAAGAACTAGCTCATAAAGGAACTAGTGAAGTGGAAATGAAGTTTCAAGTTCATTTGCCACAAATTGAGAAACGACTGGAACGGTCAAAGTGAGGATAGTGAAAGCGATTGCATCATCATTTCAGGGAACAAAGTTGTCGTTAAGTTCAACATAAAAGAAGTGTATAAATAAAAACTGTTCATTTCTCTGATTGGCTGTTTGGTTTAACAGCTTGTATTCGCTGCTACAACATTACTGACAAATGAGCAGGTACCAGAAAACATTACTAGAACCTAGTACTGGATCGGTGGCCAATGGAAAAAGCAGGTTCCAGGTCTATGGTGCCAAAAGTTATGTACTTTGCACAGAGGAAATGGTCTATAGAATGCTGTCACATTCACTACTTTTACCTCACATTTAAAAAAAATGCTCTCACAAACAAAATTCTCTCACATTTACTATTTTACCTTTAAACAACAACAACAAAAAACTCTCCTCCATAATATACATGTGTATGAGAATTGAACGTGGGAGTGTTTTTGTCCATATCAGAGGTAAAGTTTGAATAACGGCCTAAATGGCACGACACACACACGCAGATACACACCAGGATGGGTTCACCCTAGCAAGTGTGTGCTGCTCACCCTGCCGTTGATGGTGTCAGGTAGACAGGTTAGTGGTGCCCGCTGCTCCCTCTTCTCCTCCAGCTGCCATGCAATAACTGTTATATTTCCCACCCGCACATTCTCTGCCGAGCTGAGGGATCATGAAATAATAACATTTACTCATATATGCTGCAACTGCACATGCTCACAAAAACTAGTGGCTTACTGGTCATATTTTAACCTTCTAAATAGAGGAGTGTAACACTTTTTTTTTTTTTTTTTTTTCGGGTCCTGTATTATACCCTATATATTATATACTGTCATTATCTTTGTAAAGCATCCTTTAAAATGGCACTGAATAAATGAAACTTATTAAGATAATAACACATAACCTGCCTGAAAAGGGCTGTACCTGAGTGGCAGGTGGAGTGTGTGGTTCTTGTCCTGCAGTAGTTCTTTCACTGTGAGCATCGCTGAGCCTAATAAATACATCTGTAGACAGGAAGAGAATGTTTGATACATTTCAAATACATATTTTCTTTTGTTTAAAAAAATAAAATAAAATAAAAAATAAGTTGAACCAGAGACATGGAGGATGCCAATCAGTCTATGCAGTATCACCAGTGGTTAAGCCAAAAAAGAAAAAGAGAATTCTAGAGAGGTTGCAAAAAGCAAAAAGCAAAAAGGGAGTATGACAGAGCCCAAGCCAAGACAGGAAAAATGGTGGTGACAGCTCCGGAATTTGAAAAGATTCAAAAGTGATTTTTTTTCTTGCTGAACAGGTGACACATTTTAGTTATTCGCTAATTAGCTAGCTATCTATCCAAATGATAGCCAGCCAACTCACCCTCATTGTGGAATTGGTAGCTACTGTAACCCAGTTGTTACTAGTTCACTAACAGTGTTTGCTTGTTTGGCTGGCTTTAGTCTTCTGTGTCTAGCCTGTTTCTGCCTAGTTATGTTCAGCGTGTGTGTTTACGCTCCGTGTTTTGGACTGCTGCCTCTGTGTGCTTCTTTGCTCGCGCTACCTGGCGCTGCGGCTTCACAGCACAGCGTACTACTACGAATACTACCATTCTAATTAGTATGTCAGAAAAGGCTGGCACTATAGGTTACTACAGGCGGTACTATTTTTACATATTTACTGCAGTAGTGTGCTCTAGCCATTAAAACACATTGCTAAGTATCCATCACTCTTTACTGCACCTTCTCCTCATCAATACACCAGCTTTTCCACCTCACCTATATTTAAGAACTTATTTGAATATCTGGCACCATTCAGGCTTTCTTACATGCAAACTCAAAATTTGCATAAAAACAAGTGAATAAAACCCCGATTCAGTGCTTCAGTCTGGAGATCGTCTTACCGTGCCCTGGGAGCGGTCCTTTACGTCGTACACAGAGAGTTTGATCTGTGTGTGCTGGTTAATGAGGGAATCCTGAAAGAAGGCCACACTGCTTAGGAATATGGGATTCATCGTACCCTGAAAAGCAGTGACCACAACAACTCAGCAAGATTGGCAGCATTGATTTATAAACAGCTTGGTCTCACTGAATTTATATTTCTAATAGAAGTAAGTCAAGGCTGATGAACTGATGAGAATCCTTGTATTAAGAATTATAACCAGTCACCTTGATTTACCACTACTAGACAATTCCTTTTTTGTAATTCTTTATTGTTCTTAACTGACTTATTGCTTTTTACACATAGTCAATTAGGGAAGATGCGCAAGCTCAAAGAAAGTGGGGAAAAAAAAAATATTACTACACAATTCAATGACCTGGATGGCTGAAAGTAACCCTAAGCTTTATAAAAAGGTGTTTATTATAATTAAATCGAATCAGGGGAATTAATTTGCATGCACAGACTGGTCAAAGTGTGAAAATTGTCACTGCAGCGGTATTTGCTGCATTTATTTAAGAAACAAAGAGGTGCTGAAAAAAATTGAGTTAATATTGAACACATGACAGGCGAGTGTTATTGCGTCATTAAATATAAGTGCCCATCGTGTTCCAATATACAAGTCACGGAACATCAGTTTACCAGAGGAAGAGGGTAGGGTTGGAGGTGTTTCTAATTTGCATATTTATTGAATCTGAATGCCTTGATTAGGGGTAAAAGTGTAAGCGCTTCTGTTGCCTTGTAGTGTGAATTTTTTTTTACCTCCAAGTTGAGCAATTTATTATCTAATATAAAAAAAATGGTCTTTGTGTGACGTGAAAACATTGTCATACACAATGAATGTTTACACAACATCAGATCGAAACAAACTGTGTACCATGTATGAGGCACAATTCTCATTATAAGAATATGTGAATATAAGAATGACACCCATTTTGGATGAAGGCGCATTAATTACCTCGATAATCTCCGTCTGTGCATGCTTGGTCCAGAAGGCCTGAGGTGGCGTGGTACAGCTCACAGCCACAAAGCTGTTGGGCTTACGGTCCAAACACGGAGTAGTCAGCTCACTGCAAGCTACACACACACACACACACAATGTCACAACAGGGTGAGATTTTTCCATAAAGCGTCCAGTATATACAAAACAGACATGACTGCACAGAAAGGCCCTTGACTGCAGATTGAATCAGACTGTATTTAAGTCTGTGGAGAGACATGGAGCGGAGCAGAGAGACTTTTAGCTTTAAGCCACATAAGCTTTTAGCCTAGCAGTGCCACTGGCCTCCAATATACACACACATCTACAATAGAACAGACAATTCCCTTCTGGACAGCCTCACACAGACTGAGGTTTAGAGATATTTCTGGACTAGTGCATCCATTAAGACATCAGGGCGATATCAGAACAACACACACCAAATGGTCAGTGCTTGCAGCTAATGGGTTATCTAATGCCTGACTGGCTGTGACCTTTGTGCTGCGTCAGAAAAGGCCTAATATGATGAAATGGTGATATGGAGGAAAAAGTACCAAGGCTGAACTCCAGTACGGGCTCGTCTGGGTCCTGGCTGTTTCCTACAAGGGAGAATGAAGGAGGTCTTGTTAAACTTTTCAAGCCAAGAAAAGACCAGATCATCATGAAAAAGTTAAGGCCTAATTACTGATGGTGTTACTGGCCAAAGAAATTCTGCATGCACAAAAAATAAATAAATCTTGCCCCCTGAGTGTTAATTGTCTTAACCAGTGTAGTGGATGTGCTACGCATAACAATGTGCTGATAATTAGATATACAGTATAACATTTCTTTTAAGATTTCATTTAAGATTTTTGGAAGAAGCATTGCATGCATCCTAGTCAATAGGGCTGTCAGAACAAATTGTACTGTTATTCACATATTTCATATTCAAAGGCAAAAAAAAATCCTCATTTGAATGTTGTAGATCCCATGTTCTACTTTTTGTTGCCTAATACAACATAGGACTTACACTGGACTGCGTAGCCGACGCAACAGCATGCTTAATTTTTTTCCGCAAAAACTAGCGCCCATACGTAAAACAGTGTCAATAAAACATGGGGGATGGGGACAGTCAAAGTTGGGCCAGCTATAATTACAGCACAATAATTACAGCACAGCTCAATAAAAACGCGACATGAGAAAGTGAGACAGTAAATAAACAGAATTTTCAGAGTTACCCATGAATTAATCTTTATGTAAATTATGTTTCACTTATGTGCGCAAGTGAAATCTTTTTTTTTTACTGCACATAAAGATGATGCAACAGGATTCGTGGGCTCTTGTTTTACAAGCATAAGACACACATCTCGCACACCTGCTGTGGATTAAAATTCTGGTTAAAATGGAAGTGTATCTGCTCTATGTGATGTGTGTCAGATGCACATGCAAAAATTCTTCAGAAAAGTTCATCAATGTAGGTATGTTTCCTACGTTTTTGGCAAAATGACTGTTGGGTCACTTGATGTAGGAAAAGGGCTCTGAATAAATACATGTATTTAAGGCATACTTTATTTTGACATTTAAAAAATTCTGTATCAATTTCCTAATTAAATTTGAAAAACGAACAATCTATGTGTCCTAAAAGTGATATTACATGTTGTTAATATTTTATAACAAACACTTATTAGATGCACCCTTTTCCGTGGTTTATGCGTTGCACATGCATAGTGCAGCGCCACAGTGAATATTAATTAAAAAAACGGTGTTACAGTGTTACATTATTGGCTCATTAATATTTAAATTAATTTGAATATTAAATCTTTCATATAACTAAAATTCAAATGCAATTTTTAATGGAATTTTACAGCCCAAGTCATATTGTAATTTTTAAAAATATAATATCGTAAACCAACATAAAACGCTTGGAAACGCTTGTTGAGATATGCCAATGTAATATCGTGTATTATAGTGTATTATTATAGCTGATATACAGTATTGTAGAGGGGACTGACCTGCCAGTGCTAGGCCAAGCATCTCAGAGGAGATGTCCAGTGTGGAGGCTCTGTACACGGACCACGGGCGCTGTCGCTCTCTCACAGACATCCTGCCAAGGTGTGTGTTAAAGCCAGAGACGAGGAGTGAAGAAGCCCCACACACACATCCGAGCACACACTCCTCTGGGTAGGCCTGGAGCAGCTCCCTTCTCAAGCAGCTGAAACAGTAAGATGAATGTAAGACTAAACTTAAACAGAAGAAGTAAAAAAGACACAGGAACTGTTTTTCTGAGGTAAAGTTGTTCACATTAATGAGGAAATGCTGTAGGAATTGCCCTACAAAATACTCAGTAACCCAACTTCAGGGAATACGGATCAACTCGGACACCGCAAACCAGCTCCAACATCTATAAACATAATCAGTTGGTTATTTAAAGCGACAGCATAGCGACTGTCAGCAAAGTGAAGTGGGCAGGGCGGTGCAATATATTCGGATAGAAGAGAACTTGATCGTGGTCGATATATTGGGATAGAAAAACTTATGCTTGGAAAAACGTTGATGAAACTGGTGAATTCCGGATGAGTTTATTAAAGGGGATTAACAGCCTGTAACAGAATGTAAAGTTAAAGCGAACTAGTTAGCATAAATAACGATAAACATAAATAATAATAATAATAATATGGATGCAAGCACACAAGTGGTTGCTGAACAGCCTATAAATTACATCGGGCTCCCGAGTGGAGCAAGAGTAAAGCATTCGCCCTACCATCACAGTCATCCGTGCCCGGGAGTCCAAGAGAGCATAACTGTTCTCTGGGTGGGAAGGATGGCATATACTTTCTCTCCTGTTGATCAAAAGCGGCACCAGCCAATCGTGGGCGTCTGTGAGCTCATGCATACGGAAGAGGGCAGTTGGCACTTTCCTCCGAGCGCGCGGGACTGCACTGTGACATTGCACGAGCAGCAGTTAAAAAAAATGATTCAGTAAATATCCAACTTTTTTCACAACTTTTGGTATTGGACTCTGACAGTATTAAGTGAATACTTAATACTGTTCATTACAATCTGTGGGGTTGTGTTTGTGCTTGCATCAGCCCAAGGAAATGGGCAGCAGGCAGCTGTGCAGATGCAGAGCAGCAATCAGCACAACAGAGTGTTACAGCAGCTGCAGCCTGGGGACCTGAGACTACAACAACTCCATCAACAACAACAACAACATAACCTGCACCACCAGCAACAAGTCAGTCCACAACAGCTGCAGTACTTGCAGGTAAAGCAGGGCATACTGAGCCTTCTTTTTTGGCAAACCTACCTGTAGATACAGTATAACTGGTTCAAATCACTGTGAAGGTCTGGGGTAGAAAGCTTGGAGGAGAAACACCCAATCCACCTTTAACGCTTTTGTTTATTTTGCAGTTTGCATTTTGGTTTTATAAGCAGACATACCAAGACTTGGCACCTCAACAAAATCGTTGCACTTATATTTTGAGCATGTATAGTAATAACATTCAGTGTGAAGATTTAAAAATAAGCTCATATTATATACTGGGGTTTTTATTTTTTTTATGAAATTGCTCTCTCTTGTACAATACAAACCACATTAAAAAAAAAAAAAAAAAGTGCTGGCAAGTATACAAAATATGTTACAATCTGTGATTTTTCACACATACTCTCATGTCCCAAGTGCCACGTTTGCAGAGGGTTCCGATGGAGGCAACTGGCTCCTGGTGCTAATTATCAACTAGTTTTTATTGTCTGTAAATACAGCAGTATGTCAGTATAGCTGTCAGCATGGTCAGATCAGCATAAAACTGTTGACAAACCATTGTGGTAAGGCATTTACAGAGTTAAATGTCAAAATGAACTTTTTAAGCATCACATATAATGATATAAGCACACAGTAGGTGTGTGTATATGAACATCTTTAGTGTGTTATTTATGGAGGCTATATTATATTTTTGAATTATTGTGACTTCAGATTGTCCCCCCCGAACATCGGGTTTCTGATTCTTGTGTGCGTTTTTGTTTAGTTTAACTAAACTAAAGTAGAGAATAACCTGATCTGTACCCAGTGTTTTGACATAAGAAATATTTTATTTAAAAATAATAATAATAATAATAATAATTAAAAAAACAAAAAAAAATAAAGACGCCAGCCAAAGTCTTGTGCCAATTTTTGTCAGTGCCAGTGCTGAGTGCTTACAGTGCAACCTGAAACATGGCATAATTGTTGCTCTGTATTTTCAATTACATGCTTCTACAACCATTTTTTTATATCTATATTTATTCACTGCATATGTGCATTTTCTGTGCCAGTAGCTGTTAAATACCATCGCACAGTAATTACACTGTAGACAAGTTGCTCGTTTATTATAGTTGTATAATTTACTTTCAGTCCCTCTGCTCCATTTTTGAATAAATATTGTATGAGGTGTATTTCGTTGTTTGTACTATTGGAATCATTGTGTTCAGAAATGAATGAGGGTTCACATTAATGTGCCCACTGAAGTGATTTCTGAAATGTAAAATGTTAAAGCCAAAAAAGGCCCCTGTAATGAATCCAAGAGCGTTTAAATATTTATAACAGTTGATGTATCTCGTATTAAATTCTATCTATTTATATCGACAGCATCTAAAATACAGTTTTAGTGTCTTTGGGGAGATCGTAGTTGCTCGTGGCCTAATATTTAAGTATATTATGAAATAGGGGGCCAGCTACTTTAAATGTATTGTGGACTGTGTGGAGTGCATCTTGCGCTCTCCCCACAGTCATTATTTCATTGATGTTACAACATGCAGTGCACTTTCTATGAGGTTAGAAAAACATTAATGCCAAAAATGCTTTTGAAAATCAAACCAAGTGTAAATATTGAATTAAAGTCTGATACGGCGAGCAATTTATCTTTCCTATGCTTGGCCTGCTTGGTCCAAAGGGTATTTCTGATTCTGATCAAATTAATAGATTACACTCTTCTGGCTTAACCCTTGTGTAGTCTTAACATTCTGTATACTCCCCTTGTCCTAAGGGTCAAAAATGACCCGAAGACAATCTTTATACGCTGGTGGGGTACAGCTTTCATGGAAATATAAACAATAAGGCAATGTTTCACTTTTTCTAATGTTAAAGTCTCTCTAGGAAGAGTCGCCAAATTTCAAGTTTAAAAAATATCATTTAGAGGGTTTTCTCTGCTGTTAAACATGGTGGCAGCTCATTTTTGGACCCTTAAGACAGCACGAGGGTTAAAATAAGAACATTTCAAATAAATAAATAAATAACAAAATTAAAAATACACATGAATAGCCTGTGACTGACTTATGAATTCATCAAGCTACAGAGCGGGTTTGTTCAAAAGCACACGTTTCTTTAGTAAGAAAGTGGAGTAAGAGGAGTTTAAAGTTGGCTTCTTTAATGGAACTGAAATTGATTCAAATGATCCAGCCTTGCTTTGAGGAGTAGCTCTCTGATCAGTTTTAAAATTAAGGTCATAACAGTTTACACTAAATACACGTAGTTGCTTGTTTGTTAGGTACTAGTGATGCACCGATTTGAAAATGTGGCGGATAGCAGTAGCGGATAATGTTTAATAATACACACCAATAACGATAGCTTGGTGGTTCTGTTTCCAAACTTTTTAGTTACACTTGCGTACACTCGCAGGTTAAACATTTATTTTTATTCTGGAAAGTGCATTTCCGAAATATGCGAAGTGCAATTATTTTGTATCTGACAGGCCAATAAAAGCTAACTCTTGCAATAATAATAATAAAAATCTATACAAATTAACAACACAACATTATTTTTTCCCTTAAATTAAGAAAAAATTGTTTTTTAAAACTGAAAGCTACTGAGTAGTTAAACTGTTTACAGCATTCTGTATAAACTAGAGTTGTCAAATTCCTTTAAAAGTTATGTTTTGAGTTTAAATGGCTTAAAAGATGTAGAATTTGAATCCATTTGAATATTAATGTGCCTATAATGTTTACTGCCACAGACGTACCGTCAGTTCAGTTCAGAAGTGTCGCTTCCTTAGGTAAAAAACAAAACAACAAACGAACCCCAAAACACAAAGAGGAGGCTTGTGTGCACATTCATGAACTTTGATTAGCAAATTCTGTCTTGAATTAGTGGAAACGGGTTGCACCTGGATTCTGTTTGTGAAAGGCACTGAGCTTGGAGTGAACTGTTAGGCTAAGTTAAGTGAGGCTATTTCAAATAATCCTTCATTTTAATAGCTCGCTTCATGGAATACCCACCCCAGATTTGTTGATTTAGCAAGTGATCATTGACTCTGGCAGGGTTCTTATTTGATAATTTCACTCTCACAGACAGATGGCGCTGTGGGCTGTGCTGTGTTCGACTGGAGAGCAGACAGAATGTGTAGGGGAGCACAGCAGGTGGTCAGCTGGTTAATTGTGTCTTACTCTGTTAATGGGATAGATGACCTAACACAGCTGTCTCATGACTGCTCGAAAGCAGTTTTCTTTTCTCGTCCGGTTGTGAGCAGGACATGTGTTCAGTATTAGCTTCACGAGGCTTTACCTTGGTCTGTTCTGCTTTTATTTATTGAAACAGGGCCAGCATGTTTTTGTTATTCCGTCACAGACTGGATGATGGGGGTGAGCTTGTTTCGTAGTGAGGATCACTGTAACATGGTACATAATTCAAGCAGTGACTTAAAATATATAGCCAAGTACTTGTGCAAGTTGTTGACCGTGTTTCCGAAGTCCCTTTTGATTTTTTACAATTCTTTGATTTTGGTACATGGATGAATTCAAAATTATTTAGGAGTTTTTTCAAGAAGGAATACAAGCACAACAACTTAGGATTTCTCTTCTTCTTTCCATTGTCATCTTTCTTTCGCCAGTATCAGGCCATGCAGCAGGGCCTCCAGATGCAGCAGCAGCAGCATATGCTTCACCAACAGATGCTGATGCAGCAGTCCATGTATCACCCACAGCAGCAGCAGCACTATGCAGCTCTGGTGAGCGTTCGCACAGCAGCCTAGGACATTCATTCACGCTTTTAAATGGAACAGCCACCATATGGGAAAATCTAATCTAATAATCTAATGTATATTAAGTCTTCTTTGTATAGAATTTATTTCAAACCGAAGTTTGGTTATCAATGCAAATCAGTTCATTACCTCTGTTTTGGGCCTTGCCATTGAGTCACGAACATGTGAATGTATGCAGATATTATTCACTTAAGAAAAGTCCGATTGGATGGCACCGCTCTGCCTCGAATACTAATTTGGCCGCATGCACGCCATGCAAAAGCTCTTTGTGCCAAACGGTTTCCGAGTCCAAGTCGATGCCAGTCGGTCGCATCCGTCAGTAATTCCTCCAAAAACGTATTTACGCTAAACACGAAGGCGCCGCAACCAGACTTTCTCTAAATACATAATGTTAAGGCGGCACAATTTTTAGCTCATTTTCCACTGAATGGTTACCATCTGTTTAATTTCAGATGCAATCTGCTCCATGCAAAGCCATCAGGGGATTGAATGGGGGGTGAAATCAACCGATTCTCTGTGTTAAATCGGAACATATGAAGCAATTACACTGTAGGGAAATCCGAGTGGTTATCTATCACTCTCTCCCTGTCTCCATGTCCTTAACGGTCACTTTGGGTTCGAAAAGGGTGTATTTTGGGACTGGAGTGTTTTTTTTTTGCTTGTTTTTTTTTCGTGGGAGTTATTTGTCCGAAGATAGAAGATTGCAGGATTTAAAAAGTGGTGGTGAAGCGGTTTTTGGTAGTACAATAGCCGAGTATATTACTTGAGAATGGTGTGTGTCCTCAGTAGGTCACAGGAATCCCACAGCCCCAACACTCATCATTACAGTCCATTATGTTCATATTATAGCACCCTTTTTTTCCCCCCTGAACAGATGCATCAGTATCAGCAGGCGTTTGCTGCCCAGCAGCAGCAGCAGCAGCAGTGTGTGCCAACCCAGCAAGTCCCCTACATCTCCCCACTAGAGTTCCAGACATCACTGAGCTCCTATAACCCTTCTGGACCTTCACCTGTGGATCCTTCTTTCAGCAACACCAGGTAGCCACCTCCACCTGATACCACATACATACACTGTGCTTTATCTATAAAGATGCTTCAGTGATAACGAACAGGATTTTTCTCCTCTTGATTGCAGAGCTACTACTGTGCCTAGGTCAGAGTTGGTCAGTCACACTCTTCAAGCTGTCAGTAACCCTCCTGACATGTCTCGCTGGAACCCGTTTGGAGAGGACAACTTCTCTAAGCTTACTGAAGAGGAGCTGTTGGACAGAGAGTTTGACCTTCTGCGAGCAAGCAAGTGTTACAAGCTTCTCCTCATCTTTTTCTGGCTCATCACACTTAGCCATTGGTTTCCTATCTTCATGATTTATCACCTGATAAACTAACCAATCATTTCATTCAGAGTTGCCCTGTGGCCGAAATAACGCTTCTCTCTTCCTCTCAGCAGATAAACAAGCGGAGAAAGCGGCGAGCGTGGAGGCCGGTGGCACGACCCTGCTGCCTGAGGACCCGTTCGGCTCTGTGCCCTTCGTGGCCAACGCAGGCAAGTTCTAGCAGCTTCGTCCCAAATAAAGACTCTGATCCTTTTATTGTCCCCTTACGCTTATATGCTGTCCATCCCCTGAACTTCAACTTGTGCACGTCCCTGCTCCTACTCTCCGGATTAACACCAAGCCACTTCTGGACCCGGGAGTGAGGCAGGATCGCAAGTCCCTTCCTAAAATACGCAGATGGATTGATGGTGATCCACCATCACAAAAATATGTATTTGCAGTACATGAAGAGTAAGATGAGCAAACCAGGCCCTGATAGGCAAGACGCATAGGAGAATGTTACATAGCAATAGGAATAGCCTCCACAGACTGCAAAAATGTGTACAATATATATATATATATATATATACATCTCTTTTTATACATACATGAGGCGTAGACACAGAATCGAGCTTTGTAGTACTGATGTTTTACATTGTTTTTCTGTTTTTACCAAAAGGACCACGCTCTTTTATGTTAAACTGAAGCCCATATACATATCTATGGGTGTTGTAGTGCCTCCATTTATAGCTTTGCCTTTATAACTTTTGTTGGGGAGGCTTTTTTTGCACTTTATTGATGTAGGAGGAAAACGTAATTTTTCTAAGCCTTTATCCACTAAGTGAGTCTCCGACACTGTTGGTACACAGCTAAATTGTTTAGACCCATTTTCTGAAAGAAGAACATCATGGGCCTGAACCTTGGAGTGCCACTTCAGTGTAAGTATACGAAAGGTATATTTGGACTTGGCTTGAATGATTTGAAAAGTAAAAAGAAGTATGTTTTGGGAACCCGTACATTTTTTTTCACTCACAAGTAACTTTATATGATGGTGAAGTGCAACCGAAATCCTTAGACTTCACTACTTTTAAGTGGCGCTAACAAACAAATGTTGGATTCGTTCATTTTGGCATCTCCACACTAAATTGCATCAGTTTGGCATAAAAGAATAGTCCTCTTAATTCTTGAGCAAACTGTTTTTCACTTATATCAAAAGCTACATATTTTTGTCTCAATTAGTAAAATTTTTTTTTTTTTTACTTTACTTCATGTTGATAATTGTGGCGAAAGCCAGGATTTCTCAGGTACACGCTCATGGATCTCACTTAATGAAACATTTCCAGGGATCTTCATATCCACTGTGTTTACTTGTCCTTAACATGCCAATTTCGCATGGAGTTAGTCACAAGTTTTTCTCCAGTGTTAAAATTGGCTTTGATTCCCTCATTGAGCCTTATCCCTCTTTTTTTTCTTTTTCTTTTTTTTTTTTAAACTGTGAAGATACTTTGCGTTGCCAATTTATGGAACGTTGGCAGGTTCATCAAGTTAGGGTGAGTTTAGACACATAATCAGAGGACAGTTGGATCTGCATAGGGATCTAAATGTGCACAGTCCTCATTTTTATGTTTTTTTTATTTTTATTTCCCCTCTCGAAATGTGATGCTTTGCTATGTAGCCTATGTTAGTGTGCATTCACGTTTTCTTGTTCACTTGTTAGTTTGTGCCATAGAACCAGGCTGTGTCTGAGAATGCATGGACTTTCATTTGTTACAACTTTCTTTGCTGCTTTTTTTTATTCAACAAGGCGGCAAACAAACGTCTCATCAACTCGATGTGAACAAACACTGAGGCGTCGGTTTATTAGTTACGATATTTGGATACCTAATAAACTGGCAACTTGTTGTGTATATATGCATTGTGTGTATGTATACACGGAGTTGCCAGTTTATAACAATCTAGTAATTAAGAAGCTGACATGTCTGGCCTTAATCTGTGCTCAGAAAACCAGCTATACATACAGTGTTGGATTAAATGGTATTGGGGATTCTTTATTGAAAACCCACACTAGATATAAACTGTGCAGAAAATGGAACATCCTGAAGTATGTACATGGGTGCTCAGGTTTTTTACACACACACACATTTTATATATATATAATATCTCGTCGCTGTCCAAAGAAAGACGTGTATCTCCACTTTTTGCGTTTTTTACTTTTTATCATATATGGAATGTGGGCAAAAACCTCCATCTAAATGACCAATGAAATACACGTTTTTCATTGGACAGTGACGATTTTTATATATATATATATATATATATATATATATTATTTTATTTTGTATTTAAATAAACCAAAGGTAAGTTGACCATAAAGTTTAGGGAGTTCATGTGCGGGACTCCTAATCTTTTATTTTTATTTTTTATTATTCATTCATCTCATTGTTTACTTCAGTTGTGACCAGCATTAGCACATGCCTGGTACCTGTTTTATTA
Organism: Olivaichthys viedmensis; assembly: GCA_028565825.1. Lineage (NCBI taxonomy): Eukaryota > Metazoa > Chordata > Actinopteri > Siluriformes > Diplomystidae > Olivaichthys > Olivaichthys viedmensis. The sequence goes on along the minus strand of JAOUQW010000026.1, from coordinate 5,863,700 downwards.
TTTGATTGCTTGGTTGTAATCATTTTGTATTAGATAAAGACAGCCATTCTCAGAGACATCTTGGTTCGGTGGGACACTCGTGGTGAACTTTCTGAAATTAAGGCAATGTGAAAAAAAAAACAGTTGATCTGTCAAAAACATCTGAGCCATATTTTACACTAGAAACTTGCATGCACATAGGAACAAAAAGGGTACACTGCCATGGTTGTTAAAAACACATAAAAACATGGGCAACTGGAATTTTAGTTTACATGTCTAAGGGCACATCGTAAAGTTAAAAGGGCTGCATGTTTTGTTTATTATTTCAGCCCTCACCTGACATATGTTACTTCCTTCTTTTATTAGGTGTAAACTCTATGTAATTATGTCTCTGAAAATAATGACGTAGGTTAGCTTGAGGGACTAGTTTATTGTAGCCACTCATCTCCAAACGTTAAGTCTGATTTCAAAGTTTTTTTAAATCCGGGTCTCATTCATATCATTAGTAGACGGCTTAAATATTTTTGCTGGTGCAGAGCGGCTATAATTAACCATTTTAAGAGTCCTAACATTGTTGACACAATAATCGTGATGGTAGAATTAATATCACATAAAACGCCCACTCTGCCATCTAAGGTTAATGTGCCATGGTGCTTTTAGTCCAGGAGGATTCCTAGGCCAAATATTCATAAAAGTATATCAGAAATATATATATATAGGTCAGTAGGCTTTTCATACATTTATACATAAGCATTAGTTGAATAAGATGTTCAGACTGTTCTGTTCCCGTAAGACAGAAATGTAAATGCTCATGTATCATAATGTATAATTCGATGTGTTTCTTTACTGCTAATGATGAATAAAAATCGATCCAAAAGCAATAAATACTTTTGTTGATTTTGTTATAGAAGTTTATAATTGCTGCTAATGGTTTTTGTTTTTTTCCGGTTTATAGACGTTCCACTGTCTTCAGGTCTAAGCTCTATACCACATCAACAAGATGTTTGTAATATGATAAGCATGGCTGTCTTTGTCTCTTACATGAATAAAAATATTGTGTTGAACATTAAATTAATTTCATGTCTCGGTGCAGGAACTCTAAAATGGTCTTGGGCACATCTTTAGTTCTAGTCAGTTATGACTAATATACTATTGGTATTAACGTTTAGACACACAGGGTTGCAACAAAAAGTCAAAGATACAGTCAAGCCGGAAAGTCTGCACACCCCTTTCACCTTCTCCACGTTTCATTACATTACAGACTTATTCTAC
>JAOUQW010000026.1:5850266-5861727 GCA_028565825.1 Olivaichthys viedmensis | reverse complement strand
GAACTCAATCTACTGTAGAATAAGTCTGTAATGTAATGAAACGTGGAGAAGGTGAAAGGGGTGTGCAGACTTTCCGGATTGACTGTAAACCCTTAAGCATAGAATTTTGTATTTGTTGGAAGATTCGGTTCTCAAAGCTTTTTGAATTCTAAAATTCTCACGTCGTAAATGTAAACACATTGACCCAAATTAGTACCATATTATTTACCACACAATAGTTAGCAATGCTTTTTACGTGACACGGTTGAACTGTTTGTGAGCATGAGGGTTTGAAACAGGCCTCAGTATATTTGAGCATACATTAATAAGCATGAATAGTAATCGTGTACTTGCTGTTTTATGTATAGTTTAGCTAATCCCACTGTTAAGGCTTGATCAAACGGGTATCTATAATATATTGCTTGTAACCATATACCCAACAACAAAAGTAGACACACTGGAGGCATGTAATAAGTGCATGTCAAATATGTGGACCAATTTTCCAGACAATCTTCAGGTATGAAAATACATGGTGTGACTCGATAATTAATTTTCATACAACATGGGCACAGGCAACACAGCAGCCAGTTGAGCTGGAATACACGGCCCTGTGTAATACAAGGGCAGTCATCAGAGTGTAATCAGATGGCCTTGAAAAAGAACATCACCCAGTAATTTCCAGCTTTAGAGCTCATATGATTTAAAGTTGCGCTGCCCTTGAAGTACCTGTGTTCTGAAAGTTCAGCATGATTAGAAAGGTTGTAATCTTGGCAGTACAGGCTAAACAGATGCTGCATTCGACTTCTGCCGTGCTTTTGTTGTAAGATTTTATTATTATTATTTTTTTTTATCTTTCCCATTACTTTTTCTCTTTAGCCCCCTCGCTTGCTCCAGCCCCCTTTTTTCTAAACTTACTCACAGACAACACTGTTTGGCTAACCCTTTGTCTAGTCTTGCCAGTTTGGATGGTAACAGATTTGCAGCTCTGCCTCCACAGCATGAGGTACGGCTCTGACCAACTATACTGAGGATTAGAAATGAGAAAGAAAATAATTGTATAAAATATCTGTCATTATGTGTGTATATAATATATATTATCTTATTTGTTTGGGTCTTCCTTAGTTACTGTGGTCAATTCAGGCTTTGCTGAAATAGCAGAATAACCATATATTTTAATGAAACTAGATACAATCACAAATTGTACAGCAAAGTGATCCAGCTTTTGCTATTTCCACAGCATTTTACTCAGTTTACAAGGGCTACAAATCATTGTGGCGCAATATAGAACAAAGCAGTGGCCATTCTCAGTCAGTTCTCAGTCTTAAGATGCACACCCCTCTTTACCTAGTTTTGTGTTTGTTACCCTTAGGCCGGGGTTATACTTGCTGTTAACTACGCGTGCGTGTACGCAAGATGGCTGATGTATGTATCCTGCGTTCATTCTGCACATACATTGTGCATGTCCCAAAAAAATTAATGCAACGCACGCATGTGGTGCAATACCAGCGTAAACGTAGGGGCAGTATAGTGAAGCACCGTGCCGATCGGTAGGACGAGAGAAATATACTCTCCGTTGTTGCAACGGCATTGGTTTAATTGTCTAACACACCATCTACGTTGGTGCCGCTGCACATCAATCACAGTATCATAGCCTCGCCAACTTCACTGTTTACCTCGTTGTGCAAAATCAGAGGAAGTGGTCGAAGAAGGTACTGGTGAGGTATGTTTCAGCTCTGACCTGCTGCCTAGTGGAGTTTTTAATCCTCCAGATGTACTGAAAGTACATAAGCGAGTATGTGAACAATGGCGCTCGCATAGTCGCGCGGCAAGTATAACCCCGACCTTAGACCCGTACTCATTAAGACATGGCCTATTTCCCACATTGAGAGTGTGGAAAGTGCTTATTTTTGCAGGAACCATGTAAAAAAAAAAAAAAAAAGTTCTGCTGTACATTCTGTGTGGTGTGCAATAATTTGCATGTCAGAACATGATCCTAACTATTGTCTTTTTCTGTTTTGTTTCCATCAGGACCAGATCTTTACACAACAGATCAATCAAACATAGAGTCTGATGTTGCCACTGGTGGACTAGCTCTTTTAGAAGAAGATGTCCAACTATCTACCAGGGAACAGAAGCCTGTGAAAAAACCCAACTCATCTGGCCCATTGCCTCATAAAACAGGGGAAGAATCAGATAGTGACTTTGAGTCGGATCCCCCCTCACCTAAAAGCAGTGAAGATGAGGAGGGGGAGGAAGAAGAAGGCCTGAACAGTGAGCATGAAGACACTGAGCCAGAGAACCTGGGCCAGAGGCCACTGCTTATGGACTCTGAGGAAGAAGCTGAAGAGGATGAAGACAAACACAGTTCTGACTCCGACTGTGACCAGAAGAAAGCAAAAGTCAGTACTGGGAGATTGATAGGAGACAAAACTTCTGCATTTGCTAAGGGAAGTGCCAGAGGTGAACCTGGAACCAATCTCATCACCCCTCCTGATTCACCCAGTGTTGCCATGCCCAGTGCAAGCAGCGTGGATGCATTTGGGGCCGTGCCCTTCATTGGTGGTAGTCAGCCCGGAAGGCCTCCAGAGAGCATAGATATTTTTGCTAAGGCCCCTTTCAGGCAGGCAAGCCAGGAAAACACAATGGAGGAGTTTGATGTGTTCACCAAAGCTCCCTTTAGCAGGAACCTCTCTAAGTCAAGCAGGAGCAGTGACGCTCCCACTGGCCAGACGCCCCCCATTTCCCCTGCTAGTGTAGACGTCTTTGGCTTCTTGCCCTTCCAACCCAGCCACACCTCCAGAAGCGAGGAAGACATCTTTGGCCCAGTGCCTTTTGAGGAGGCCCAAAACCCCCAGCAGCAGAAGCTAAAGCAGCGAAGCCTCCAAAAACTCTCCTCACGCCAGAGGCGCACCAAACAGGAGGCCAGTGGTGGTAATGGAAAGCGCCACCATAGTACCCCAACAAGTGGCAGGAAGAGCAACAAGCCCAGCTTCCGTACCCCAGAGCGGGTACGGCGGCACAAGAAGGTAGGCAGAAGGGACTCGCAAAGTAGCAATGAGTTCCTCAGCGCCTCCAAAGAGAACATCAGCATCACCATGGGGGAAGTGAAAGAGAAAGGGACATCTTTGCCCTCTGAAGATGCAATGCTGGACCCCTTTGACGCCAAGCCTTTCCATCCGCAAGACGGCATCCGGCACAGTCAGCACCCGGGTCTGGGGGACAACAAAAGTGACATCAACTCGGCCAATGGCAGATCCCGGACAGGCTCACTACATGCTACATTTGATGGGAACAAGATGGATGACTTTGGGGCCGTGCCCTTCACTGAACTAGTGATCCATAGCGGGCCTCAGCAGCCCCCACAAATGGATCTTGACCCCTTTGGAGCTGCACCTTTTCCCTCAAAGCAGTGAATGTCTTGTCTTCCAGCAAACGCAGAATGCACTTGCACAAATGCTGCTACATTATGCAAAGCAACCCTTTGAAATTACCTAATAGATGGCAGCTGTGTGGGGCTGTGTCCCAACAGATCCCAGGCCTTTTGTTTTAGTTGAAAACCAGCTTTTAACTGTAAACTATTAACACCTAACTTGACATTGGAGTAACTTTTTTTCCTGAACTTGACTTGAATCTATGATGGATTGATTTTTTATTTAATTTTTTTGCATTACCTTCAGTCCGTACCCGTTTGCTGAGAAGCCTTTTATGCTGCATCACAATGTTCTCAGAGAAAACATTAGCAAAAATATCCTGTGTTTTGATTCGATCCCAGATTTAGCGATGTACTAAATCTATGCGCGTGCTCAATCACAGACCGCCAAGATATCAAAGGTCCTCGTGTGGGTTGTTGCTTCCTGCATGATCTACCAGCTAGGTCAGTTTCACACCAGTTGCCTTATATGGGTATGCTCCACCCTGCTTTATTGTACCTCAAAAACACATATGGCCGTTTTGGTGCCTGTGTAAACAGAATCATTTCTCTGTAGGCCTTCTTTCATTCTTATTTTATGTACCATGTTCTGTGCATTTAAATGGTGGCCATAGTTTTCGCCTGAAGTCCTAGACTAAAAAGGGATTCACATACCCAACACAAATGATATTTAACTTAATGGAGTTTGTCACATTGGGAAACTGGTTTGGTGCTGGAAAATATTTCACCCAAGAGGACATGAAACATGTTATACTGAACCCATTAATAATCAGTCTGTCATGTCTGCGCACACACACAAATACTTTTGAAATTAACCTCTGCTCATGAATGGATAGCCCTCTTCAAAAAGGGAAAGGACTTGTAGTTTGTACGTTTTTGTTTGTTTTCAATTGTACAGAATAAGGTCTTCAATTCAACTAACACAAAATAAAGCACTCAAGTAAAGCATATAAACATACTTAATTTAACCTGCAATTAGGAGAAAAGGGTGCGTTACAGTACATACATATGAGACAATGACTTTTATAGCACTTGACACACCATCCTTGAGTACAGCAACATTTTTAAACATCTTTTTACAAACTGACCAATTAGCATTGCAATACTGAACTGTCTTCTTTTTTTTTTTTAATGTGTCTCGCTACACTGCTCTCTAACAATGCAATAAAATATTGATCTTGGTCTAATTTTTTAATGATTAAAATCATTTTTGTGGGGGGTTTAAAGAGGCAATTTCTGAGGCCGGACACTAAAAAAAAAATTCATATATCAAATAAATTAATTTTAACTTAATTTTTCTTCTAAATACAGCAGGATCTTGAGTAGTAAAGGATAGTTTTCAACTTAACAATCTTGAAAAGCATAGATGTCACACTAATAAAAAGAGTGCAGAGTGCTACCAAACTGAGATGAACCTGTACCCGCAGTCTCTCAACATTATACGAACACTGAAAGAAAAATGACATTGCATCTCAACAAAAGTTTAAAAAGCACTGACAAATAGCAAGAAAAAGAAGGTACATTTTAAAAAGCTGTAATAGTACATTTCTGCACTTCTGTAGTAAAAGGCGGGCGGCATGTTCATATAAAAAGAAGAAATATGCTATCTTGTATTGAGGTCCCAGTGTCTTATAGCTTGTCAAACCCTTAAAAAGACAAAGTTGGATTAAAAAAAATAACAACATTTTAGTGCTACAGTGTACATTACGCAACGCATTAACATGGTCTCGAGTGTGTACTTTGTCCCAGTGACCTTTTCCAGAAATGTATATTGACAGCAAGGATTTACAGCAAATTCATTAAACCATAAGTGATCACCTAAAGCGCTGTGTGCGAACAGCTGTTCATGATGTTTGTATTCAAAAGTCTCCACTGCTGCATTATCAAATCTTTGGTATAATCTTGTAGTTTGCAGACAGGAAGTAACAGATTCAAAAGAAAATGGCTTTTAAATATTAACGAGAACATTTTGACCTTCGTTCCACCTGAACAAAGACAGTTAGGGGGAAAACCGTAATGTATAAGCTACCTTAAACTACACGTGAGCACACTGCGAAAAAAAAAAAAAAGGCTCACAAGTCATGAAACAGACACTTTATAGAAACACTAATGAAAAACAGAAGCCTGAGGTGCCAACACTTAAACGTGAGTCTCTAATTTTTCATTCATTACAAACCAAATATGAGAGATTCCAGCTTGTAAAGATTCCTATGATTGAAATACTAGCATGAAACGTGGTCGTTTTTGTAAAAGTGCTTCTCGTCTCGTCATCCACAACAGTGCATCGTCTTACGCACCATCGTCTTAAGCTTTAAAACTAACGTGTTTCAGATGAAATGACTAGCCCCTTCTACGATATTTACCCGAAAAAAAACAAAAACAGTCCAATAACAACTGACAAGATGTAGGGAACATGTAGGGAAGCGAATACGTTTGGGATTCACTGTGGATTTTCATCGTGAAGAAAATGACCTGTAGCACTGACAGTGGAGTGATTATAGATCTCACCTGAAATACAAATCACCGGGCAAAAAAAGCTGTGCGTCAAACAAAGTCCCTCCCTTGTGATTCATCGTATTGTAGTTCCGCTGCCTTCTCAAAGATCTTCTGCCCTAAGCATGCTGAAGGTAGTCAGGGCAGGGGTGTGTGTGTCGGTAGTTAGTGATGAACAGTGCAGACTGATGCCACCAGTAAAACATGAGCACCACCAAAACGTGCCAGATCTGGTGGCTGGAGCCGATGTAGTTCAGCTGACCTGTAGGCAAAAAAAAGAAGAACACTGACGCACTTGGTTTCCTTGTTTTTGTTTTGTTTGTTTTAATTTCCCCTAATGTAAATCGCTCATTTAAAATATCGTTGCCATTGTATTCAATCTTGTATTGTGTAACTTTCGGTTCCACTGATCATAAATCACATCAAAGGCACTTGGTTTCACCAGTGCTGCAGCTCATCAGCTCAAGAGTCTGATACCACGAGTTTTCCCCAATACAATTAAATATAATCATGTGCTACTTCCTTGATTGCATTTAAAAAAATTAAAAATAAACAGCTGTGGCTAAACATTCCAAAACTCAAATTCAAGCCCAATTACTGTAAGCCCAGTTCAAGCGCTATGTTTTGCCCACTGTAGCTATTAACAGGGTGTTGAGAGCAAACAGAATCCTTTGTCCTCGCATTGATTCCTCATTGTAAATTTAGGGAAGGTGCACACATTCATAATATACCATCAAAAGTTTGGGGACAGCTTGCCTTTTTTTGTCCGAGTCAATAAACCCAAACACAGCTCAAAGCTGTGCAAGAGATATTTGGAGAGGAAGGAGGCGGAGGAGAGAGAGAGGTGTCTAACCAGCTCCACAAACCTCTAGGAACTCCCGGCCATTGCAGAGCATTTGAGGAGCGCCTTGAAATACTGACTGCTCATGCAAATAAAGTGTGTGCATCAGCTCAGAGGGAGGGTTTTCTCCTCGTTTTTTTTTCTCTTCTTTTAAAATATCATCGCTGTCCAATGAAACAACATGTATATCCACTTTTTGCGTTTTTTCCTCTTTTTTTCTCTCTCTCTCCATATATGGAATGTGGGCAAAAACCTCCATCTACCCCATATCAGTTAACATCTAAATGACCAATGCAAAGCTGACAGATCACACCGTGAATTTCGGATTTATTGTGCATGATACTCTCTATGAAAGTGGGGTTTTTTGTTTTCCTGAAAAATTTGAATTTTGGAGATGCATGCTTTTCATTGGACAGTGACGATATATAGTTTTAGTTATTGTCACAAATATTTACATGTAATATTGGGGTTTGTTTTTTTAAATATAAAGACACACAAAATGCTTATTAATTATTTTTTATTTGTAAAACTACATGTCCCCAAACCTTTGATGGCATATGTGTGATCAATAAATATAGCTTCCAGATCATTTGCACCACCTCTTTTGTACATAAATATATTGTATAAACCAAGCATACTGCACATGAATATTTACTAATGGGAAGTACATACCCGAAATCTAAGTAATTATTATAATTTAATATTTTTTTAAACCCACATACTACAATCTCGTGTGCCTTTTGTTTTGTAATTTTACCTGGGAAGTAGCGCTCTGGAACTTTGGAGACATAAAAGGTGAAGGCAGCTGCAGCAAGCAAATACATTACGAACACTCTGGGAATAAAGTCCTAAAAACAAACATACAATTTAGTGAGTAAAAAACCACACAAAAGTGTATCTAAGCATTTAAGAACAAATTATCTTATTAAAAATTAATTCTTAAAATATTTGAGAGCCGCCTAGTAAAACTACACTAGGTCAAGGTGTAGATTCTGTACGTACTGTAAAAAAAAAAAACCAGTAGATATTCTAATCTTGAATATTTACTTTTCTTAACATACTGTTAAGAAATTAATTTGCTTGTTACAAATGTGTGTGAATGTGAGACTAGTGAATCTTACATGAACTCATTCTGAATTAGAAAAAGTATTGGCATCCTTGAAGCAGCCGAAGCTTACGTCTACCTGCACTATTTCTGAGCTGAAACCTCCACTGAGCCAGATCCAGTGGACGGTAGGGATGAGGCCGTAGGCTACTACAGAGCAAAAGATGACTGAGCGTAGCTTCTGCCACTTCTTGGTCAAGTAAAGAGGGTGTATCTGGGCAAAGAACTCTGCTAGAGTCATGGCCAGGACGATGACCAGATACACCTGCCGCCAGTACTGTAAAACACGATGAGACACCAGAGAATGTGAAAAACAAAACGACAGACATAGACCAACACTGATGCTGGAAACATACACAATATAAATGTAATGGCATAGAATCACTGAAAGTATTCTACAACATCTTACAGCTCAAGAAGGCAAGTTTTGTCAGTGAAGTAAATGACCGTAAATGACCATTATGAACAATGTGTCCCACTCATTTAACTGCACACTTGTCAAATTGAAGAGCGTGTTTGGCTGCTATAACAGGACTACTTCCATTAGAAGATTGAGTATGTGAATAAGTATGCATCTATCTATCTATATCCATCACTGCCTTAATAAACTTCCTTTTGAAAGAATACAAAATAAACTTCCTTGATTGCTGGATGGAGGAAGTGATTGTGAGAAAATGCGAGTGAGAGAGAGAGAGAGAGAGAGAGAGAGAGAGAGAGAGAGAAAAAACAGTCTCTCTTTCTCTTGGGGGACTTGGCTGATTGAGTAGTCACCCAAAAAGCAGAGCTAAACACTTGGCAGGGGTAGAGTGGAGATGGCTCACCCACGTGTGTGAATGTCATATGGTGGGGAACAGGAGTGACAGAGCGGGTCCTCGAACGCGGCCATCTGCTTTGGGCTGGAGCAGATTTCCGCCGCATTCTGGGGCACAATAAGCCAGCACTTCCAATATGTGGGGGGAGGGTGTGTGGTGTATGTGTGTGTGTGCACGCAGAGCGACGTGGCCAATCGCTGCGGCCCACCGCAAAGAGCAAGTGGGAGTTGGGGGGAGTGGGGAGTGAGGGGGCGAGAGCGAGCAGCCTGCTCAGGATGTTCCAGATCCAAGTTTGTCTGAAAGCTCTGCTCATCGCTTGCTCAAGACAAAGGATACTCTGTTCACGGCCAAATCTGTTTAGTCAAGTAGTACTTTTATGGGAAAAACTCTAAAGAGCACATTTAATGCAGCTAGCATTACAGGGATACAACATGCATCATGTAGCATTTATATTACAGTATTACTGTAGAGTATTACTGTATTCTCTATAGTTGTGACAGAACATGACAGTAATTTGAGAAAGCATACCCAAATAATCTCAAAACAGGTACAAGCTGTACTACACACACCATCCACAGCATCACGCACAAGTGTTTTCCTATGCAAAACGGTGAACTGTATCTCTGTTGCTCTGGATCTGTTGCATAGGTACTGTATGCCCACAACAAAAGCAGGCTGACCATCTGCTGCTAGACCGCTTTGGGACGATGCTTCTGAGGCCAACTAATTAATCTACCCCGGTCTGAATCTCATCCCACATACAACACACACACACACCGCAGGCACGGTGTAAACACACATCTTTTCATGTCAATCACATGGCACAGTTTACTTCTGCATGAATTGCATTAAACCTAAATGCTAAGCGTACTAGTGTCATGCTAACGACTGAAAGCAACTTGGGTTCGAGCACTACCAAGCCACATGAAGTCATTTACAGAATGAAGTTCATCCAACTCATGTTTTGTCCAACTTACAAGTGAGGCACCACACAATCTAAAAATATAGCTGAGCAATTGGGGGTTAAGTGTCTTGCTCAAGGGCTCAACAGAGACTCTGAGACGGTCCTGGGACTTGAACTCACAACCTGCCAGGCACTAGCCCAGAACCTTAACCACTGAGCTACTGAGGTGATGGCATAAGGGACGTCATGACGCTCTCAAACATGTCCGTAAACGGGACGTACGTTATTGCAGTAGAAGGCGTAGAAGACACCTGGAACGTAGCAGCCCAAAGTTCCGATGGAGGTTCCGGCGTAGTCCAGTGCCATCCAGCGCCGGCTGGATTTTTCGGAGCGATGGCAGCAGAACAGATGATATCCCACCGAGCACAGCATGCACACCTAAACATATCAGGCAGTTAGACTCCACAGAGGACGCTTAAAAAGATATTAAACAGGCCATTTTTGTCAAACAAGTGTCCACCCTGTTGTGAATTTCAGCAAACGTCAGTATGAATCACCCACAGTTCTGTATTTTATGAAATCATTCAATTATGCGATTATCTTAAGCCTACCTAGGATACCCACAGCTCCATATGAACTGTGAAGCTGTTTTTTCTCCCCCTGATTGTTCTGGCATGATGTTCAAAGTGTATGTTCGGGGAATTAGCGGAGTCTCTAAGCTACATCCTTATGCTTGAGAGAGTAACTGCCAAAGTAGGAGGCAGCTCAACAACTACTGAAAATGGAAGGATATCACACTAACAACTACAAGCATTAGATTAGCTGACTTCAAAAGGTGATACATTCAAAACTATTTGTGTTCTGATACTTATGTTCTGGCCATAACATACTTAAAAGCAGAAATGTTGAATGGGTCAAGTGACAAAGGGCCTGAATAAGGCTGGTATTCTGTATAATACTATAACAAAATTCATTATTGTAGTGAAAATCGCAGTCCTCTGTCTTTCAGAAATACCTCAAGATGTCTATATGACTTCAAGCATATGTTTTTAAATGTGTTTGATCACCAAGCACAAAAAACAGTAAAGTAAATGTCACGCACACACACCTGGAAACAGAAGAGGCCTATAGAGCAGATGACATAATCCTCTCTGGAGGCTCCAACCGTAGGCAGCACAGCCACCATGTCATACACTCCCAGCAAGAAGAACAGGAAGAAACCGAGCAGATGACTCCAGATGTTCACAGACTCGTTGGAAAGGATGAAAAGACTAGAAAAAGAACATGACTATCAGAACGACTGCAAGAAGCCACCGCCATCAGAACATTTTATTACATTTATTTTATCATAGTGACGGTCTCTTGATGAATGTTCGCCATGCAACTTTCTTTCAAAAAGAAACCACTAACCTAAGAGGTGACCTAGGATTTAAAACTTCACCCAGAGAGTTGATGAAGCCACACAAATTAGCGTCAAAACATCTCCAAGATCCAGTGACCTTGACTCCTGCTCCCCTCAAGTGTTTGTTGGATGTTTCCATTTCCCACTTGCAAAGTTGTAATTACAAAGTCTTAGCATTTAAGTGCGCCGCTAACATTAGTTTGTTAGATAGCCAGCCTGATCTATTTTGGTGTCTTTCTAATATTTCCCACTATTGTAAAAATGTGCATAATGCAACCAAAGGCTACCAGATGCAAGTAGTGATGTACCGATCTGATACGGAGTCTCTGTATTGGCACCAATACTGGCCTGAAACGCTGGATCAGATTTTACATACAATGTGGCCCAAAAGTCTGAGACCACATTGAAAATCTGGGGTTTTTTTTTATTGCCACTGTATGGCACTCTAAAACGCTTTGCTGAAACTGGATCAGTCGTATCCAAAGCACGATCAGG
>JAOUQW010000026.1:5807530-5820801 GCA_028565825.1 Olivaichthys viedmensis | reverse complement strand
CAGGGCCAATTACGTTCTCTTGGACTCCCGGCCACAGATGGCTGTGGCATCGTCAGAGCTCGAACTAGTGATCTCCAGACGATAGGGCGAACGCTTCACTGTTGCGCCACTCAGGAGCCGGGTAGTCTTCTTTATCCTATTCAGTACCCTGCTTCTTCAATACATTCTTTCTGCTACAGTGAAACATGAGACTGTACTTATTGGACATATTTGTTCAGAGAAGTATGGTTTATTTTAGGAATTAGATTATTATATGTTTTCATTGTCGTACATGTGTATTGTATGCTGTATTGTAGTGTATTGCTGCCTTAAATCAAAGTTCTCCTTTGTGTTACTCAGTTAACACAGTTACTCCAGTTACTATTATATCTGCTACTTAGTAACGCAACTTTTACAAAACAAACTCCAGGAGTCCAACACCCAGGAGAAGGTAGAGAGAAGGAAGGAAGAGAGTGTTGATTTCTTTGGCATGTGGAGGCCATTAGATGTGTGCAGCAGCCTGTGAGATGTTGTATCACTTTAATTAGAGTGTTGGCTGAAGGGCATGATGTGGGGAGATGGAGGAGAGCTCTAACATGGTCTAGGGTGTCTCAGTGTATCCTCTAGTAAGGCCCTGGCTTACTCTTCCACCACATGTGTCAAAATGTCATATTACAGTTCAGTTTTGTGCTCATTGTGGCCTGAAAGGTATTTAAAACTGCATACTTACTGGAAAGTTAAAGATGCTACAGTAATAGGATTAATTGCAAAGCAAAATGGGACAACAGCTATTAATTTAACATGATGTTCTGATGATGAGATTATTATTGGATCAGTGTCAAAAATTGTGTAAACAAGAGCACAGGCAAAAACCTTTCTCTATGGAGACATTCAGCAGGGAGGGCATCACACTACAGTTTGTAAGAAATTGAAGAGTGACAGTTTTTGTTACTTTGTTTTGGCAGAAACAATGACTGTGGTTCAGAATGTCACCAATAATTTGAGAGTATTTACCTATATTGTGTAAATCATTCGGGAATACCAGCCCCTTTTACTCAATCGTCATCATTTCATGAGACATTGAGTAATTGGACAGTTGGCTGCTCAGTTGTATCTTAATCAGTGGTGTGCCATTTCATCATTAGACCATGTAAAAAAAGAGTTAACAGAAGGTTTACAGTTGATTCTAGATGTGACATTTGTACCAACTGTTGCTGTTGCCACATGAGGACTAAAACCTGTTAAGGTCTGGGACAAAGTCTTATGGACATACGAGACAAAGATTACTATGTGCCTGAGTGATGTAATGAGAAAACAACTCCTAATGCAAAGCTGCCTACCTTATCTGAGAAACATGGTGACACAGGCAGGTATGACAGCCAGTGAAACGGATTCACTTATTTTTTATTGGATTTCCATATACAAGAAAGAATACACAGCTGCTAATGTCTATCTGATGCCTGTGCGTCACTGACTTCAGGCAGTCACTGACTACAAAAAATTACTAAACATAATTTTATTTAAAATTATGCTAATTTGTCCCATTATTTCCTGAAATGGGTCCCTATAATTCTCATGACTGTTAAAAAAAAAATCCTACAAATGCACTGTATCATACATTTAAGAATATACTATGCCATACAATTTTGTAATAAGTAATATAAGTCAAATAAATACAATATAAGTACAATAAATATCAAATTCATGCTTTTGCACAAAAAAGACTTTACAATCACTATATATTTGCATTACAGGTCACATATGCAATAGATTCTGTATGAGATGAATGGAGCACGTTATCTGTGTGCCTAAGGTATGGAAATATTTCAGTAATAATGCACAGGAAATAAAGACTTATGGAAAATCAAATGAGGTATGAACGGCATAAGCCCAAAGACCTATTCCCTTTGTAAAACCGCATATTTGCTGAAGATAGTTCCTCAGGAACGTGAACTGTCTCCGCGTACTTGACCCCACGCCATTATCTCCTCTATGCTTGAACTCTCCTTGAACTTGAATAAGCACTTCACAAGTGGGATATGGCCATCTCTTTTGCATCCAGTTATTCTAGCTCCAATTTTCTGCCTAATATGGCAATTACCTTGATCTACGACTGAAATCACCCTTTCGTGTATTAATATTGGAATCAGCACATTCAGGAACGAAGCACCTGACTGTGACCCTTGCTTTTGCTTCTTAATGTCCTGATTAATTGGGAAAATAATTAATTGACTTCGCAGGACGGACATTCCAAGTATATGTCCATTGATACTTAATTTGACAGTGTGGGATGAAATGGAATATTCAGAGACACAATAAGCTCATAATGTTCAAGACAAGCATGATTTTTTTTATATTTTACATCTTACTACATATTACTATTCTAGTACTTGGTAATAGAGAAATTTCTACTTGATATATTATTAAGTCTATATTAATTTATTCAGCTGTAGCTTGAGTTCCATACTCTGTAAAATGCATATGCATACTATGCACTAACCCTAACCCAAGTGTGATTAATTGTGTGACAATATACCAGTATGATCGCGTACCGTAATAAGGAAATCTGAAATGCTGTTATTATCCTTTTATCAGTATACATAATGATATCACACAAAAAAAAGTTTTGCCATATGCATCTTGACATATGTTAATAGGTTTTTAAAATTTGGGTCTTGTTTTCACACCAATAGGAAGCGAACTATGCAACATAAGTGTACTACTACTGTAAAGTATAGTATAGTAAAGTATTGTACACTTATGTAGTAGTACACTTACAGTGCAGTAGTATATTGCTAGTATAATTGTGCAGTAGTATATTGCTAGTAATTGTTGCATAGTTTTCTTCCAGTTGGTGTGAATATGAGCTCCAACTTCTCAGTTGTGTAAAATGAATTTTTGTGACACGGTCAGATGTGTCATAAAGCTATAAATCTGGTCATCCATATGCTGCCTCTTCAGTCGTGTCCTCAGGCAGCATTTACTACAGAGTGAGACACTTTAATACTGCACAATAAAATAACACTTGAACTTTATGCAAGAGCATCACAAGTCCTGATTTCACCCCACCCTGACACATTAGCGTGAAATGTTAATGATGATTAAGAGAAAAATTCCAACAAAATCAAAGTGTCATACAAAGTGCCTACACTGTCTTTCAATAGAGGAAGAGAGTGCGAGCAAGAGAGAGAGAGAGAGAGAGAGAGAGAGAGAGAGAGAGAGAGAGAGAGTGCAGACAGAGCTTCACCAGGAGATGAAAAAACAGATGGCCACCCTCAGCAAGACATGAGTAGAGAAGATTTGAAAACATCTTGGGCCCCAGCACCTTGTAGGTTCCGAGTCTGCACAGCTTCTGCAAGGTCAAGCAAAACAACAATGCCACGCTAATGATGAAAGCTTTCGGGTCCATCACAACGGCATGAGTAGATAAAAAAAAAAATCAAAATATACTGTGCCAAATGTCCAAATGCACAATCAAGACAGTTGGCTATTGAATTAAATTTTTATCTATAACTGGGCCGAATCATGACATGATTAATTTTGTCAAATTGAAATTTTGAAATCACACATTTGTGAAATATCTTATACTAATCCTCCTTTTATTTGGTGAAATGTCAATAATGTCAGTTTTAAAATGAACTTTTAAAATGAAGCATATTCATACACTAACCAAACATTTCATTAAATAGTCATGCGTCACTAAATACAACCCAATTTCATGCAAAATGTATCGGAAATCATAAGAAAAGCTATGAACACAAACCCTGTACCTGACACATAAAAGTTATTTATTCATTAAAGTTGACTATTCATAAAACTCGTACAAACTGTAATTCTGTCAACATGTTGCAACTACATAGATTACAGCTGGTAAAAAGGAAAACATATCTTGAACACAGTGGCCTGCTGCCTAAAATAAAACGTAATGATGTCATTTCCTGCAAAAAACTGCTGTTGCATAGAAGTTGTGTCTGACATGTTTTCATCAAGAATTTCACATATGTTGGAATTTGTGTGCATATTTTCTCTGGATTTTGCTTCCCAGACTTTTCTATTGCCTATTGATAAGGGTGACAGAAATAGGACAAATAGGACAAAATCTACAGACGACTAATTAATTTTGGGCAGTTTTTTGTTTATTATGTCTCAGCTAAACTACACAGTTAACAACATCCAAAGACGATGGTGCAATAATGAAGCAACAAATTATATGAACTTACAAGAACAACTGTGCTTATAGTGTGTCGAAGTTTCCCATCAAATATAGATGTCAAATTATTTTCTAGAATTCAACTAAGAATGGTTCTTGTCTTCTCCTCAGTCCAGTCTTATCCTGCTGCTGTCCTGCTTTTCCCACTGGTGCGTTCTGTTGGTTTGTTGTAAGAAAGGCAAGTGATGAAAATCCTGTCACATGCCACTAAATTAATGCGTAATGGCAGTACTTTTCCAATTTAAAGCCTTTTTCACTGTACTTTTTGCATCATTTCACGTATTGACTAACAAAGCAAAAAATTACCTAATGAGCACCATTTCTTGCTTTTGTAACCTCGTTAGCAACCAGTTATAAGATAACATTTTAAATCTGGTTTGCTTTTATAATTCCTGCATGTGCAATACGGTCTTATGATTATAAATTGTTTAGAATTTGCACGATCCAGTGGAATTCACTCCAATCCAAAGTCATTGCTTTTCTTACAACTTTATTCATGTGAAGTCCAATAAAATCACTCTTAGAATTCCTGTGAATTCTGTGCGCAATCTGATTTGTCATGTGACAAGCTCCTACAAGTCCATTAGCAGAATTGAGACAGTGAATGTATGCGGAAATTGAGAATGGGCAAGAAAATAAAAATTGAAGTACCTTTGAATAGGGTAATAGTAGGGTGCATGTTGAGAATTGCCATCATGTTGTGTTTGTCAAGAACAGCAGTGTCCTGTGCGTACCTCATTAAAATGACTAATCAAAGATGTAAAAGACTGACACAAATAGTTCAAATCACCAGACTGTCTACAGTTAAGACGTTTAAAACACGATGAAAACAAGATGAGAAGGCAATTCCTAATGTTTTGCACAATCAGCATAAAATAAAAGTAAATTCATTTTGTGTGATTTATGCAGACAGTATGCAAATTTTATTGTGGGTAGCATGATCAGAATGCGTGTTTTAACAGACAGCGAAGCTCTGTGTCGCAGAGAGTAACAGAGATAACCAGAACACATGCTGCACAGAGCAGTGTCATTATTTACAAAAATGAGGATGACCCAAAACGTGGGGTGAAAAACATTGCAAGCACAGGTGGTCCACAGACATTAATAGGCATATAGTTAGACAAAACATCAACCACATTAAACAACATGAAACACAACCATGGGGGTTGGGGGGTATTTAGCTACTATAACTAAATATTGCTATGTCTACATGTGACCTCATCATCTGGAAGTCACTTGGGTCTTTCAGTTTTTTAAGACCTAGCAGCATTTTTTGGAAATATGCATTTGTTCTCATGGGAATCCAAAAAACATTTGGTGGACACATGGAGAGTAAAAGGGAGCATGCATGAAAACAGACAAATATGTCATCATTCCCAAGCTACAGCCTTTTTGCAAAGTAATAATGCCAGAAAAATAGAATGCCATTTGTTAAATTTATGACATAATAATATGACATTTAATTTGTAGTTTCAATTTAAGTTACAATACAATAAATACTCTGACTTGTGAAATATGGAAAAAAATTATTTTAATTTTTTTTGGAAAGAAAAGCATTTACATTCTGCTTCACTAGAACTTTCTAGTATTACTTCACTATTTAAGAAAATCTAGAGTGTGCTGTTTACACAGTTATTATTATGTGGTCAGAGAATAAGTACTTGAATGCTCCTTTATTGTCACACATACAAGTACAGTACAGTACAGTGAAATTGTTTCTTTGCATATCCCAGCATGTTGCTAAGCTGGGGTCAGAGCGCAGGGTCAGCCATGATACAGCGCCCCTGGAACAGGGAGGGTTAAGGGCCTTGCTCAAGGGCTCAACAGTGGCAGCTTGGCGGCGCTGAGGCTTGAACCTACAACCTTCTGATCAGTAGCCCATTGCCCTAACCACTGAGCCACCACTGCCCCTACTAATTATGCTCTCATCCTGATCTCATGAAAAATTCAAACGAAATTTAACAAACGAGAGCGAAGTGGTTGGACTGTGAACATGGCTGATGACTGTTGCACTTATCTCTTTCGCCTTGCACCTTTTCTTCCTCTTTATTGGCCATGTCGTCTTTTCCTCTACCTCTACCTCTCCCTGTTGTGCTTGCATGATTGTTTTCCATTTCACCAAACATACCTAAGAGCTCACCTGAGTTTCTTTTTTATGTATGTATTTAAGCTGAAATACTATTTTCTCATTGGTTGATTGCACCTTTAGAACTAGGCAACTAAAAAGAAACTGTAATAAACTGATAAAAACTGGTTATAAAAGCATTTCATATAGAGAATGTGGGTATTTTTTTGGCCACTGTCTCCAATCTGTTAAAATACAGCTTATATGCAATGCATGCATGATCTTATGAAAAAGCAGTGGGTGATGAGGGCGCCCAAAAAAAAGGAGTCTTCCTAGTCTGCCAGAGTCTGGCCATTTAATCCGTCCCTGAGTGGCGCAATTGTAAAATAAGGTTGAGCTGTTTCATACAAGAAATCCTTGTATGAAATTATATGTGAAATATGTAATTTTATATACAGTATGAATTTCTGAATATCACACATGATAATAGGATATTAATTGGATAATTATATATTCACATATTATATTCAAATAGTAAAACATATGATCTTGATATTGACTCAATTAGTATGGTGCTCTAAGAGTAGATTGGCTTATATTAATGAAGAATGACGTAATCCTGACAGTTTTTAGTACTGGATGGACAAATTTGATGCTTGGATAGTGCTGGTAAAAAAATGTTCATCAAAGTGTGACCATTAACAATAATAATGAGGTTCAAAGCTCAGAAGTAAAAGAAAACCAGATGGGGCAGATACAGGAAGTCGACATATTGCAGTGGAGTTTAGACCATGTTTTACCAATCAGAGCTTTTATCTCCTGGGAAATGCTGAAATTTTAAATCAGCACTAACACAGAGGACCTTGGTTTAACATTTTACTCGAGTTGCAAACCCACTCACTGCCCAAAGCTTGCACTTGCTATCCTGGCAAGCTGCTCGATTCCACAGACTGATGATCTCTCCTCAGGCAATACTTGACCATGGAAGACACACGCGCACACACACACTCGCACACACGCACACACAGAGACACACAATTGATCACTAAAAACAGGATCAGTTCCATGATTATATATACAGATCATGTGCAGTTGCTTTACTTTTTTATACCTTAGCTATTCAAAATAAAACAACAAATCTTTTACAGAACAACTTAAAAAAAAAAATCAATTAAGAACACCATTTGCATGTGAACCCTTGCAATGCTGCATTTAAAATGCATTGTATCATCCATGACCTCATACACACACACAAACATTTGTCTCCTTTGCAGTCTGTCTCCTTTCCCGGTCTGGCAGATCTGCGCCTATAAACACCCACTTGTTTTTTTTTGTTTTTTATCCTTGTTTTTTTTTTCTCCCCTCTGCTTACAACCAAACTGCTCGAGTCTCTTGCCTGCCAGCCAGTCAAGATGGCCCTCGGCCCTGCAGCCAATCCGGCGGTCTGGCACGCAGCAGAGGATGGCAGGCCAGCTGATCCGCTCCCCACTTCCTTCATCTGCTCCTCTGGAAACTTTTGGGATGAATGCAAATTTCCGAGAGCTTTGTGGTCTACGAGGCCAGAGTATTCTATTAGGTCATCTATGTGCTGGAGAAATCTGTTACTTGATAACCCTGCTACAACTGTCTTGCTTACAGAAAAGGCCAATATCAGATATTTATGAGAGGAACAAAGGGCTGTGGTTGAATGGAGCTTGTTTTTAGAGCCTGAACTAGAAGTTGGAGCCAAACATCTGAATGAGACGATGTTATTGTTGGTAGTTCCTCTAAGATTTGCTATTGCATCACAGATGATTGTTCACACTAGAGTTCCACATGGATGAGTCTTAATGCTGCAAGCATTCATTCTGTCATTACATCATAACGTGAACATATGAACATCTTTTGCATGCTAGTTGACATTCAAGGACAACAAGGCTGGAATTTATACCTCTGTATTATGAGAAAGATTCACAAATTGAAAATTAGGACTCGCTAGCTTGTTAGAAAATAGCTTTAATTCTTTATCAAGTCTCTACCTTACCCTACCTAGAGAGCAATTGGGAGGGTGCAAATAGATTATGATGAACTGCTTGAACTGCAGTGCGTGGCGGTAGGAAGGGAAGGACCCAACAACAGTTTAGGCAACAATTTGGGATGGTGCAGCTGCTGTTTGATTTAATGCAGTAATTGATAGACTCTATCAGTCACTAGAGAGAACAGAATGAAATCTTAAATTACCATCATTAGGGCTTCCTAATTGCTGCATCCCATGCAAGGCAGCTTCTCTGTTTGCTATTATAAAATTACACTTCGGTTATCAAATTTGTCAAGTCTGCATGGTTAGCCAGACTCATTTTATCTGTGCTGTAAAACTAAAGTGCCTTCAGTCCAATTAGCAGCAAAACTAAAAACAATAACAATAATAATAATAATAATAATAATAGTAGTAGTAGTAGTAGTAGTAGTAGTAGTAGTATAAGCACACTGACCATAATGCTAATAACCAATGTATGCTTACTTAAGCGGTTTGTGCCTTTTAATCCAGGCTTTTTACAAAGTAAATGTTGGCTAGTTATAAAACCACATTCATTTATTTTACATAATTACCTTAATTTTACTTATATGATAGACACTTATTGAGCATCATCTATTTGTTGTCTAACATACATCCACTTATTCAAGGTCAAATGCCAACCACAATTGTGTGTGTGTCTGTGTGTGGGGACAGTTAATCTTGCCTGCAGCACTATCTCAATATGTGGTCACATACAGAGAGGTGCATAGGTAGAAGAAATATGCTGACAAGGCAAAATGGCATAATGCTGCTGCTAAGACTGACAAGGTCTATGTCTGCTCAGGCTGTTTGCCCTTGTGCTGAACCAGCACCCCGTGAGCACTGAACAACCATAGATACTCAGAAGAAGAGAGAGAGAGAAAGAGAAAGAAAGGAAGAAAGAGATAGATAGAGAGAAAGTCCTAAAACTGTGAGAACGACCCTGACCGACAATGCAGTGTTTAAATATTTGTCCAGTGACATATTTTATGTTGTTTTGGTTAAAAGGGTGTTTACATCTTCACTGGGTAACTAATATAGGAATCACAAAGTCTATCCATTTCGGGAGACCATTTGGAGGAGGTTGCTGTGGTCACTCAACATGAGGACCAAAAAGTGTTAATACCAGTAAAGCTAAAAAATTGGAAAAAAGCAATCACACACAAAAAAACTGAATGCTGGGAATCTAAGAAGCAAGGTGATATAGCTTAGCAATAGACAACCACCTGGCTAGCTGAACTGCTAAGATCCAATCAAAAGAGTTAAAACCCATTGGGATAGCATTTTATCATTCAGCAGGTGTAACGTGCGGGAGGGAAGTGCAGCACATCATTGTGTACTCAGAGTGTGTTTATTAGTGTTAATTCAGTAACAGGTGAGCTGTGAGCTGAAGGACCAGGAATCTGCATGGAGGACCGGGAATCTGCATAGTAGAGAAGTAAAGAGAGTTAGTGTACATGATTTAAATGGTGCATCTATAGTCTCCTCTCTCCATTTTTGTGTGGATCTCTCTTATACTCCCTGGCTTCAACTGCCAGCTGAGAGCACTTGGAGTGATTATTGCCCTCCAGCCATGGTTGCTGAATCCCACTTCACGACTGGTGCAAGCGGTGTAAAGTTTTGAGGGTTGTTATGGTTGCTGTCCATGGTGCTAACTCTGTGTTGGCGGGGTTTTGGATATGGTGGGAGGCTTGGGATTACAACATTAAAGTTAATATTCTGTTCATACACCCCATCATTTCATCATTCCTGTATTAAAGAGTTAAAACCACAAAAAATGTCACTGTCCAATTGTTTTACTGAATATGCTGTATATTTCTCACCCACCCACATCCTTCACCTCTGTTGTCAAACCTGATACCTGTTTCAGTTCTCAAGCTTAAATGATTATTAACTGTGTGTACAGCCGAGTTGGGCAATCGGAAGGTTAATCGACAGGCGACGGCTGCGGAGTCCCATTTATCAGTTTCTATTTATCTCTCCTTGGGAGGTGGCAGGTTTACTGTAAATACCTTCTGTCCCTCTAATTTCCTAATGATGGGGATAATGATGGAGAATGGTGCAGTCATTAGCTGGGACGGGGCTCTGTGCATCACTCTGTCAGCTCTGTCTCTCCCAAGCCCACAATGAGAAGTGATGGAGCCCAGCTGTTCTGAGGACTCAGCCCCCCAACACACACACACACACACAAACACACACACACACACACACACACACACACACACACAAAACTGCAGCATGACCACCAAGGAACTACAGTGAACAAGCCAGGGTGGCCAACGAAAAAGTCCCTGGATGGAGAGTTGATAATGGCCCAGAATCTAAGATGCTAGCCTTCAGGCCTTTTTCTCACTTTTTAACGCATTGTCTCCTCTGCAGAATTAACTCTAACTCTCAACGGGTCCAGACTTACAGTCCTCACTCTCATAACTACATACCTTTCCATTTAATTTCACTGTAGTTATTGAATAATTAATTGTAGCTACTGAATAATACGCTTTAAGATGAATAACTGAATTATAAACCATGAGTTTAAGAGGTTAACATTACTGTTTTGTTCACTTCTTGGAAATGGAAAAAATATATAATGTTTATATACTCAATATATCTTCATCTTAACTGTAAGCAATGTCATCTATATTTATGAAAACAGAAACACAAAACACCCTCAGATGCTTGAGGATCCTCCTGATACCAGGTGTGTGTGTATAGGTTTAAATAAGAGATAATAGTCATGTGATGGGGACTAAAACGACCTTTTGTTTCAGTAATTTTTAAACACATTTGTTTCACCTTGTTACTTTCAGGTCAAAATTACCTGAACATAATTTCTATGATAAAAATGTGATTTTCAAAAATTATGTTTCATGTCCACTAGAGAAATTGAGCCAAGATGTTGGAACAAATCTAGTCTTTAGCATTGTTCCACTTTAAGTAAAAATTCAAACAGTTAAACAACCTTTCTGTATATAACCTGTGTTCTACACATCCTCTTTCATTTGAAAGGTGGAATATGTCCCAAAATCAGTGTTTCTCTTTCTCTCTCTCTTCATCATTGTATGTTTTCTTGTCTTATATTTATATCCTTTAGAGAAATTAGTATTATTGGGTATCCCTCATTTCCTTCAGATTATACAATTGTTCCTAATTGTTCTGTTACTCATCATGCCATACAGTTCACACATCCCTCTTTCCCCCATCTTTGCAGCTTTGTCTCTTTTGGCAAGAAGAAAATGTGAATAGAGGACATGAATCTGTCCTGGACTCACTTCCACTTAGTCTCTATAGCCCCCACCTCCTCTCTCTACCATCCATGAGAAACAGTCCTTTGTCTGGCACCCGCTTTAATTGGTAGTCATCACCACGTGTGCTGCTCTCAGCCTTGCAGAACATGTTACAATTAGAGCTGATAGCGAATTAGCCCTTTTTTTTCTCCAAAAGATTAATTTGGGAACGTGTCATATCAAGACAGGGCTTCTGTGTCTTGTATTATTACATATTAAAGTACATATTACATATTACATAGAATAGAACGCCATACAAATAAAACAAATAATAAAATAAATACATAATTTAATATATTTGTGAGCTCAACAAAAAAAGAAAGCATAATGCACAGTGAACTAACAACAACATGGCACTAACAAGCAACACACAGTGACTGAAAGTTACCCAGGGTGTAATTTTTTTTTTTACCCCATTTTCTCCCAATTTTGGTCATTGCCAATTCCTACCCACTAGCTAGTTCTCCCCTATCGCACGACAGCTACTAACCAGGGAGGGTGAGGCCTAACACGTGCTTCCTCCGAGACACATGAAGCCAACTACCACATCTTTTCGAACTGCTGCTCATGCAACGTCACAGGGCAGCTGAACACACTTGGAGGACAGCGCTAACCTCTCTCTTCTGTATACATGAGCTCATAGATGCCCACGATTGGCTCTAATTGACAGGGGAGAGAGTAATGCCATCCCTCCCACCCAGAGAGCAGGACCAATTATGCTCGCTTGGACTCCCGGTCACCGATGGCTGTGGCATCGTCGGGATTCGGAATTCCACAGTTTTTGGAATGTGCATGTCAAAAATGTGAAGTTGAATACAATACTGGATCACTTTCAAATTTCTAGACAATCAAATTATATAATATTTGCACAATCACATTATATAGACACTAGATGACTAAATTGTAAGCTCTTAATTTTTGCCAAATTTTATGATTCTTCCCAATTCCCTAGTTATGTCAGTCTCTGTGCTGAGATTCTACACAGACCTTTTCTCATAATGTGACTGCTGATGTCACAGTAATGTTTGTTCCCTTCATTACCCACTTTTGCAAAGGCCTCACACCTGATCGCCACTAGCTACAGACCCTCAGCTGACTGAGTCCTCACCTGCTATTCTGTATAGACATTGAGATCTCAGCACCTCCAGCCATGCAGATCAGTAGCTGGCGTGAACTTGTCAGAGCAGTAACAAGATCTTGAGTGACTGAGGATCACTGGAGGTGTCAGGCATGAAGCTAGAGGAGAATGTCTGCATGAACCTCACTGGATTAGCTCTGGTAACTGAGGCAGATCTCCCTTTGCTCAACTCCCTTAACTCACTTCTGAGTGGTCGAGAGAGAACTGAGAAGAATAGTGCAGGGAAGAACCTTCACACTTGCTTTCTTTCATGCTTTTTATTGTCCACTGCCCTTGTACTGTTTTTTTTTCAGTGAAAATCTGGTAACACTTTATTTTTTATTCCCTGAAAGTTCTAGGTATTTACTGAGTGTACTCTCAGAAAAAAAGGTATGGAACTGTACCTTTTCTTGTCACTGGGGTGGTACCCATAAGGGAACATATTTTGTACCTTTAGTTCGCTTCTAGAGTAAAACTTTAAAGGTACACTACATGCACTTTCCTAGGTAAAAGATACACACTAAAGGTACAAAAGATGTTCCCTTAAGGGTACCACCCCAGTGACAAGAAAAGGTACAGTT
>JAOUQW010000026.1:5784659-5797678 GCA_028565825.1 Olivaichthys viedmensis | reverse complement strand
GATTGGAGTCTCTCGTTCTTTATTCAGCACATTCTGTATCTGTGATGAAGTTGCTGTTCACTCTCTCAGTGAACAAATCTTTATGTATTGGTCTTCTGATGGTGTGACCTACCTGATCATGCTTTGGATACAACTGATCCAGTTTCAGCAAAGCGTTTTAGAGTACTATACAGTGGCAATAAAAAAAAATCCCAGATTTTCAATGTGGTCTCAGACTTTTGGACCCCACTGTATTTAAAACCATATTTTAATAGTTAACGACCACACAACAAAATTACTGTTTTACAGAAGTGTGTAATAGATCCCAACATGTACCGATTCATAATTTTTAAACTATAGAAGATGTATATGTTTCAAGGAAATGTCTGAGGCCTATATTGGTGTATAGTCAACAAGCCAATTACATGCCAACCACCAAAACTATGTGTGTATATGTGTGTGTAAGTCAGTGGGTTGGAAGGGAAATGAGTAAGTGAATATAACTGTATAGCAAACATTGACAAAGCACAGACTGAAAGTAAATCCCTTGTGGTGTCCTCACATATGTCCTTGTGTATTTTTAGTGAAAATGGTGAAACAACGATGACGCATTTGCATTTTCTCCCTATTCTACTGCATCCAGCATATATTTTCTGACAAACGCTATGAGCAAGCCAGTGACGACCACACTCTGGAGCTCTACATCTGTTGGGTCTCATTATTATGCAGAATGCCCAGAGCTAACACGTTCCCCAGTTACCACAAAACTGTGAGTGATCTTAAGCTAGCCAGCACTGACAGCACACACCACAGTACTGTTTAGCTCGAGCCAGTGGCCTATTCCCTCTAGCAACTGCTGTCCTTTAGCATCGGATATGCTAACTTCTCTGTTGACAAAAACAAAACAGGAACATGAGTGTCAACAGCGATTTACCCTAGAGCTAACATCTTATAACTTTTCGCATGCCTGGGCACTACAGACTGATACTTTAGCCCAACAAAAGCTAACGTGTGCTTATTAGTATGCAAATAGATTCCTCTCTTTGTGTGTTTTTTTTTTTTTAAGTACATCCGTGTCAGCGTTGCTCTTGAACTGCAGCACAGGTTGCAGGAAATGATGCAAATGGGCGAGAAGGAGAGAAACTAAAACAAATCTGTTAACGAATGCAAGCTGGCTGAAAAGGGCTTTAAGGATTACCTGGAGAGAGGGATGAAGTGCTATCGACACTCACTGGGAGTAGACAGTGCTCTAAATGACCCATACAAAGTCTTCTTGTGCCACCTAAATAAAGCATTTCACCAAAATGTGGGAGAGCCGGCTGAACACAAGCACTCAGCGCCACATCCCTGACCTACAACAACCTACAAGAAGTTCAACACCCACTCCAAAAAGGCCGGATGGCAGAAAAGAGGCACTAATTAGGGTGGGGACCATGGATGACGGAGTCCCGCAAGAGATGGCACACGGTTTCGAGAGTATACTGAACCTTCTCATGTAGGTCAGGGTGAAGCTTTTAGCAAAGCCATGCATAATAATGGATTCCCCCTCCCTCTCTATGTCTCCCACACACACACACACACACACACAGGAGCTAGAACCTGCCGTATGGCTCTGGAGGCTCTGGGTGAATTAACTGTAGGCTTTTTCCAGAAACATATGCATTGCAAATTGAAATTACGGCTGGATACTCAAAGGTCCCTCTAGCATTTGGTACCTAGCACACAAATAAAAGTGCGTGATGGAGAGTGAGTGATGAGCTTGCCGCACATAAATTAATTAGGGACGTGTAGAGAGATGAGCATATGTTTTGTACAGTAGCCTAGAAAGGTGGTTTCACTAAAGGATTTTAAAGAATATTCTAATATGCTTGAGAGTTCCTGGAAGAGCTAAAATCTAAAATCTATAAGAATTCACATTAGCCAAGTTGTATGAAAAGTTACCAATATTTAAGGCTAGGGCTGATGGCAGGGTTACTGGTTGTATCTTTTTCCAAGGCTTAATTTGTATGTAATCCAACAAAATCACCCTTGTTAGAATTCCTATAAATGCTGCCTGAGATCTGTGTTGAGTTTCCCAGCGACATCACAGCACAAAGATCATTGTTAAATGGTGGAGAAAGCGTCACACTGAACACACTCTCTATCAGTTAAAATTATCTTAACTTTACAATGCTTTTGGGAAACGACTCACAACAACTAACTTAAAGATCCAACTTAAAGAGCTGACTCGTTCGCGAACATCACATCATTATCTTTTAACTCATTAGAGAAAACTCCAAGTGGACAACTGTGGTAAGAAAGTTGTTAAATTGGTTATTACTATTTTTTTCAGTCTGTCAATTAAAAAAAAAAAAACTGTAATGTTAACTATTTATATTTAGATAAGACAGCTATATTTTAACTGTTAACCTACAGTTAGTTTTCTATCCACATAGTTATGCTGTTACATAGCTTGTATGAGCAACCTGTCTAGTGTAAGCCACCACTGAAGATTCCAGTGGATTAAAGGCTTGAAATCCGCTAAAACAATAGTTCAAGTTCAAGTTCAAGTTTATTGTCATATGTGAGGTCATGGGTGGTCAGGTTGCCAAAAGGATAAAAGCTTACAAACATTTTGACAAAAGTACAGTCTCTGTTGAGCTTTCTTCAGAATGTAGTTAGTGTTTAAGGACCATGTGAGATTGCTTGAGATGTGTACGCCTAATTTTAAGTTATCGTTGATTTCAACTTCTGTTCCCTCAGTGTAGATGGAGGTGTGACTATCTCTGGTTTTCCTGAAATCAACAATGATTTATTTTTTCTTATTGACATTAAGTGAGAGGTTGTTATTATGACACCATAGGGTTAGCTCTTCCACTTCCCTTCTGTAGAAACTCTCGTTGCCATGACTTATTAAGCCAGTCACTGTGGTGTCATCTGCAAATGTAATGATGCTGTTACTTTCATACTTTGCAACACAATCATGTGTAAACAAACAGTACAGTAGAGGACTGAGACAGCAGCCCTGAGGCGTGCCTGTCCTGAGAACTGCTGTTGATGCATTGCCTATAATCACAATCTGGGGTTTACCAGTTAAGAAGTCAAATAACCATAAACAGATAAAGTTGGGTAACCAAATGCCTCTAAGTTAAGAGACTATTTTAGATGGTACAATTGTATTAAAGGAAGAGCTGTAATTGATAAACAACATTCTTGCATAAGTTTTTTTATAATATGTTTGGTTTCTATAGTAGCAACTCATTCACAGGCACTTGCGGATGGCGGATTTTCCCTGGCGGAAGTGTTGTTATTTAAGAAAGAAAAACCTATAATCATTGCTGTGGTAATTTCATTAAGAAGAATGTTTATTTAACATTTATGGAAGGAGACTCCGGTGTCAGCACTTTGTAGCCATCAGAGGGAAAGCTGTGCCTTTAAGTTTTTCACCGAGAGAAAGTATTCAGGACAGAGGAGTTTGCGCTTTGCGGTTTATTAGTAACATGACAAGCTGCATTTTTTTTGTCTTATTAACTTCAAGAGAAAGAGAAAAGAGAGAGGCTGGTGAGGGAACAACTGTTTGTAGCTGTTATAACATAAGTGAAAACAGGAACTAACTTGTTTCACGGACGTTCCACTATAAACGGATAAAAAGCACAACCTGTCATTCTTCAATAAATAAAAATGTGTAATTGTTTGCAAATTGCTGTGGTATAAACTGAATAAAACACTTCGGGACGTGCTTTTAATTCCGGGGTGGTGATATAATCAACCATTCCAGGCATTTGACAATAACAGAGGTCAACGCACCAGGACGATCGTCATCCAGGCAGGAGACGGGTGTTTTCTTAGGGACAGGCACAATGGTGGAACCACACACAATGACAGGGACATATTAAAAATGTCAGTGAAACACAGCAATAGCTGAGCATGGAATGCCTTAATGACATCTGCCACCTGGGTCAGCAGCCTTGCGAGCATCAACCTTTCTAAAAGTTTCACTTGCGTCTGCCTCAGTCACCTGGAAATAAACTTTGTCGAGTGGGTCCTGTGTTGTCGCCAATGGCTCGGTGTTGTGAGCCTCGAAGCAGGCATAAAACTTGTTAAGGTCCTCCGGAATAGAGTCTGCAGCATTGTAGGTTTAGTTTTGTAGCCTGTTATCACCTGCAGACCCTTCCACATGCGCCTCAAGTCAAAACCATTGTAGTTGTCCTATAGTTTGTCTCTGTATGTTGATTCAAAGCATCCTTGAAGTTTGGATTCATATTTTACAGTAGCACCAAACTTTCCTCACAGTGGCCTGTGCCTATTTCAGCTACTGTATTACTTGTAAGCCAGAAGCAATAGCACTGGCATGTGGTCAGTTACCAAAGTGAGGTTGCGAGATGGCTCTGTAAGCCCCTTTGATAGTAGAGTAGCAGTAATGGAGAGTTTTAATCGTTCCTTGCAGCGCAGCTGACGTGTTGGTAAAATTTAGGTAGCACCGCATTTCGGTTACAGTGATTGAAATCTCCTGCCACAATTGAAATTGCCTCTGGGGATAAATTCTCCTGCTTATTGATGACAGCATACAGTTCATCCAATGCATATAAGGCCTTTGCTCGTGGCGGTATATACACAGCCGTCAGTAACACACAGGGGAATTCCCTTAGTAGGTAGAATGGTCGGCACCTTATTGTTAGGTGCTCCAACTCTGCCAAGCAGGATTGAGACACTATAACCACATCAGTGCACCATGTATTGTTTATGAAAAAGCAAACACCTCTTGTCTTGCCAGTCGTCGCCATTAAGCGATCCCTTCGGTACTCGGAGAAATCCTCAGGTTGTATAGCCCTATCAGGTGTGCTCGGGCTCAGCCAAGTCTCTATGAAACGAAACACACAACAGTTTTTCATATCCTTTTAAAATTTAATCCAGCATTGTAGTTAATCAAGTTTATTGTCGAGGAACTGGGCATAAGCTAGCAAGATGCTAGGGTGCCTACTTAGTTATGCTATTATGCCACCTCGTTTATCTCGTTCCTGGCCGTTTCCTCATTGTGGAGTGGGTTTGTGATGCGTAAAATCTATTGGTAAATCCGGGGTGGGTTAAACAATAAGCCTTGAATCTTAAACGCAGTAAAGTCTGACCGTCATACATGATTGCACAGGATGCTTTTTGGGCACAGAAAGTGACATATAACATAAATACTAATATCAGGACTTTGATAAAACATGGACAGATCCAACCGCATTTTTTAAATATATACAAGTACTTTTGATACTTAAATACATATAATATCAGATACTTTTACTTGAGGTGTTTTCTCGTGGGTTACCTCAACTTTTATTTGAGTTATTTCCAAGGTGTCTTTTACTCAAGTATTACTAATGGGTACAACACTGCTGTTTTGTGGAAATGTTCTAGTATGAGGAGCTGGAGATACAGTGTGTCTAGCCTGATTTTCAGAAAGCAACAGCTTGTAGGCCAGTGTGCGCTGACAGAGAGAGTCTTGTGCAAGTGCTGCTTGTCTGAGCGAGTCCTCTCTTCAAGCATTTGCGTCGTTTCTGAGTTCCTGGCAGATGCTGGCACGCTGGCATGTATCTTCAGCTAGGCCTCATGCTCTGTTCGGCCCAGTGTCACTCACTCTCTGCCCTATTTACTCCGAATTTGTCAATCCCTGCCTCCCTCTACCCCCTGAAAGTTGCACTCTGGGACGCGTGATGTACATCAGTGGTAATCAGATAAGTTGGGTAGCATCATCCTCCTGCTATCGCTCCGAACAACATCTTCACTGAACTGAGAGCCAGAGTGCAGCTGTCACATTACAAGCTAAGGGAAAGCACGTTCCACCGCTCTGAGCAGTAAACAAGAAAAAACTGAAAAAATAAAATAAAAAATGGGGAAAAATAAAAGCCAAAAGCTATGTTCTTTGGCAGAAAAAGCACCCACACTTTCAGGCGAGGCCAATAGAGCCAATAAGTGGTCAACATTCTGTTGCCCGTTTGAACTCTTTAACAAATTAAAATGGCAGATTGGAGTGCATATTTTAACATGCATGAAGAATGGCAGATTAGGGAGGGGAAGAAAATGGCTAATTATACGGTCAATGGTCTGCCGTGATGCCATTGTACCTTCCGTTTAATTTGCACATGAAACTGCGCCTTCATGCTGGCGACGTTTTTGATCTTGCAGTCAAAAACCCCACAGCTTTCAAGTGTATTGTTTTAATGAGGCACCGAACATTTGGAGAGTTGTTTTGCAGCTGAAAGAAAATGTGCAGCACTGTTACTTTTTACGCTATTTGTTATCATCTCATAATGAGAAAACATAATTACTATGCTTCTGTTTTCTATTGGTATTTAGTTAGTGTTATTTACCTTCCTTTAGCCATGTTTGCTATAGGTCAATGCTAAGCAGTACATTTTAGTGCACTAAAACATGACTTCTAGCATGCTGGCAAAAAAACAAAACAAAAAAAAACCCTACCAATTATTTGTGTTTTTCCAGGCTCAAATAAATAAACCTTGTTTTACTTGAATGTGAAATGTAAAAAATTTGCTTTTAATTTTAACCAGTAATTTTAAACTCCAATATACTTTTCCAAGATAGAAAACATTTGGTAACAGTTTATTGAAGAGTACCTACATTAGGCCTTCATGAGGAGCATCAAATTCTATATGTAGTAGATAAATACACTTCCCAAAAGGTATGATGACAGGTGAATACTTCATATAACATGTCTTAATGTATTATGAATGTGCTGTTAATAAGAAAAACTAATAAGGATAAAAAATACAGTTACAATAATCTTGAACAGTCATAATGATAATTGAGGCCTCTTCTCTCCTTCATATAAACACAAAGTCACATGCTACATAAAAACTTGTCACCTTACGAGCTTTTACGTGAGTTTTGATCCAATGATGGTACCCTTCAAATTAAGTGTTACCAAACGTTTTATGCTTTGATTTCATTTTATTATTAAAAAAAAAAAAAAAAAAACAGGATCAATTTAACAGAGGCTTAATTATGTGTTTTGCATCATCCTCCATACTCTGTCTTGGAAAACCTGCCTGTGGACAAAAACTGTACTGCAAACTGAATACCTAATACTTTATGGATAAGAGTCCACAAATACTACCCACATTCTGCACATTTATGCTGCCATGATTGCACATGTTTGAGTTGAGATAGGGATCATGCTGTTTGTAGTGCACTATGGGATAGCAATAATAAAGTGAATCTTAGGGCCAATTGAATTTTAATTATATCGACCTAATCTATCCCCAACCTGAATGAAAGCTGAGGTCAAAGCATAGGGTTATGGACCTTTGCTAATAGTGTTAGTCTGACAGTTCTGGGATTTAAACTCACAACCTTCTGGTCACTAACACAGAACCTGACCTGATGACCTAAGCAGCACAGAATATATACAAATAGCAATATATATTTGACACATCCTTTAAATATAAAAATAAGGCCATGTATTTTTGAGAAAAACTTAATATGTCAGGAATGCTAAATACTGTACACAAACTGTACACAGTGTCAAGCACAAGTTTTCACTCATGGTCCATTACAGATTATCAAAACACGTATAGATAAAGAGGCAAATATGAAAGAAAAAAAAAGAAAAGAAAAATATTTATGGTAATGCTTTTGGAGACACTTTCTTTAAACCTCAGTGAATTTGGTACATTTCTTAAATACAGGAAGAATAGGTGAGACAATCATGAAAACAAAGTTTTCAAAAAATACCTTAATTGCTACAAACAACATAATAGTAGTACATAGTAGCAATAGTACATTCTAAGGGTGTCAATCCCTCCTGGAAAAGTTTCTTTTTTGGGCCAGCCCCAAAAAAGGCCCTCCTCTGTCTATCTTTTTTGATCCATAAATACCGCTGCTGATTTTGCAGTGCTGGCCAAAAGCGCAGCTCATCCAAACTCATTTGCAGCAAAGTCCATTATGATCATCACTTTCGGTGATGAATTCCCCACGACGGTGGCGGCGCCTGCCGCAGCCTCCACACGTAATGACATTCTGCTCTCACTGGCAAAGCTCCCATGCAGATAGCTCACTCTCTAAACCGTGTGCATGACAGACAATGTGGGCCTGCAAATTCTGTGAAGAGGGTATCTGTCGACTTTAAAGGGGCAGAGGGTGAGTTATTCAAAAAACATTATGGCACCACAGCTCCAAGAGAAAAACAATTCAGCTTGCAGTGAGGGATGCTGTGCTTTAGAAAGGCATTAAGGTCAGTGGTGAGGGTAGCAAATTGTCAAGGTCAGCACAAGGTTGAATTTAGATTTTTTTTTTTTCTTAAAATCCACCCTGAGAGCAATGTTCCAGCTATGAACTACCAATGTGCTACCACCTACTGCTATTCAGGCTAGAACTTTGATAGTGCAGTAGACTCAGCTTTATACCTAAGGCTGTCCTGTTGCAGTAATAGAATAAGACATCTCTCATACCTGAAGTGAGAGAACTGACTTTTTTTCCTCTCTAAAGGAAGGAGAGGAAAAAAGAGAAAGGAAGGCAAAACAGCTTCATAAGCATCAGGCTATCAGTGATGGGAGAAATTAAGGTTGATGCCCCATGAAACTAAATGTATGAGGAGGCATTGGCCCGATAACATTCAAAAAAAGATTGCAGGACAGAGTCATTCCATTTGAAATAAAACAGTCTGTGGACACAGCAAGCCTACCCTGTCCAGTACTGCATGTCTCAGCAGAACAGAGTCCTCTGTGAGGGCAGGGAACAGGAGCAGCTGCCTAACATCATGGCTCTATTGTCAGAGGTTAGCTCTTTAGCCAGCACACCCTTATAAAACCCAGGGATCAGAGTCTCAGGAGTTAGCTGTGTTACATTGGGGTGTTCTTACATTACAAGGTAATGCCAGCCAAGAACATGAAATTGGTTGTGACTTTATTCCTTTTTAGGCTTAGAAAAAACATTCTTGATTATAAAATAAAAATAGTAGACTAGTTTTACTGCACAAATCTGCGTGTTGTTTGTCAGTGAATTGGTTTACTCATTTGCATAGCTATTCTTTATTTATAACAAAATATGTAATATAAGACCATTTTAGCACTGTGATGTTTATAAAAACAGCATGGCTTTAATACGGCCTTATTAAAAAAGTATCCTACAATGTTACTTTGTTTTAGATCTGGGACTAGTTTTATTGGCCTGGCAACTCTGTATACAACTCTACATTATGCAATCAATTGCAAAGCCCTCAGTCTATCATAAGATTTATTTTTCCATTACTGCCACCTAGAAGCTGTATTCATTATGCAGGATTTCCTGTTGCTACTGAGAGTTTATATGGTCCACCGCTGCAGATAGTAAAATAAAGATGGCTGAAGGTGACACTTCCTTTCATGGAGGGAGCCTTCCAAACTCAAGGAACCAGAAGTGTCCTTCTCCTAGAGTTGACAACCAGTGATGGTCACCAGGTGGGATATGTTATCCTAACAGTCTGGAACTCTTGTGAATTATATGCTGATAGATATAAACAGCTGTTATTCTTGGTAATGGAAAGCAATTAGAAACATCTGCACACTTGGCGGTGAGCGATGCCTTGAGAGCTGCCTGCTTCCCAGGTGCCACTGGGAAATAATTACATCATCAGGACACTGCGGCCAAGCCTCCAGGATTGGTACTGATCTGTGAAGAACAAGACCGGAGCCCCTCCCTTTCTTGAAAAGGGTATGAAAAGATGAGCCAAATGTTACCATTTGTTTTTTCCCCATTTATCTCTTTTTCCCAGATAAACATGATCTGTCCTTTTTCAAATCTTTTTGGAAAAGCAGCATTGCGTAATTGTTCTGCTGTTAACACATTCAATTTTGGTCAAAAAACATTACATTTTTTTTTAATGAAAGTAAAATAAATAATTTAGTCGTCTATTGTATATATTACAGAGATTACATTCATTTCATTTTGACTTTCATTCTGTCATATCCCCTGAACAGCTTTTGGATCCTTTCAGTTGTGATATTCACCCATATTCCTGCATCTCTGTTCTCACTCAATCAGATCATGTCCGGAGATCGAAAAAATTTGATTTATTTTCATTTCTTTTTGGTTCTTTTCAATTATTATTTTTTTGATAAATTGTAGTCTTGTTGCAGAATACACCCACATTTCATTTTTAACTTTTAGAATGTATTTATTAATTTTTTTGGATAAATTGTCAAATCAAGGTGAATTATCCTTTTCACACAGAAACAATGGGGAGTGGAAACTTTTGCATGTAAGTATATTTAAAAGTGAAAATAAATGACCTGGACCAATGGGACATTCATTACTAAGTACTTAACAGCAGATGAGGATTAATTAATATAAACTTGTTAAAATAAGCACCAGACAGTTGTTGAAATAATTCAACAGGTAGAACCAGCAGGCTAATAATCCAACATTTGTTTTGATAAACTGCGTATGATCCCAATATGACTACCCAAAATAAACATATAAATATTGATATGAAATAGTGGCCTCTTCATGTGGTCAGCTCCCCCTCTGCTGAATACCCTTTTCTTCAATTAGCTAGCAATGTCCACCTATTCACCCTTCACCACTCCTCACACTCCCACTGCGGCAAGCATGTGGAATTTCTCCCATTCAAGAAAGCATGACTGTGACTTTAATGACTTCAACCAGACCCCTATGGAGAGACGTCATTTGTAAATGCCACCAGCCTCTGGTGTTCTGGATAGAGCTGGAAAGTGAGGATGGTGATCTTGAATAGTAACAGATCAGCAGACATTGACATGGCTGTTTTGGTGGCTATAACACGTCTTAGATGATCTGTGCACCTGGCAGATGAACCATGTCAAGATCAGGTTGGTTGTGGATGACATCATATATAGTGAGACATTATAGAGGATCAAAATGTGTCTACAATCTCCCAGTTGAAATAAAATAATCAATCAATAGCTCATTCGTTACAGTTTAAGTATGCAATAACAGGCTATATTTGTATGTGGCACTGATGTTTAATGTAGAATCACTGTGTTAGCAGCTTATATTTAGATAGGCGTGGACAAGGCAGACTGGAGGAAGTAAATAAAAGGGTTCTATGACAACCAGAGGTTAATGGGTTTTAATTAAAAAAAACATGCTGGCTCAACACAGGCCAGCACGGACAACAAATCCATCAACTCTCCCTTTTTCACCAAATACTCATTCCAACAGAACAGGGAATTCTTCTACACAATTAACATGTGGCCTTAGTGGCTCACAGGTATGCAAATGCACACCGCTCAGGTGCACAGCGCCCTCTTAGTTATATACAGTATATACGGAAATTAGCTCAGCTCAGCGTTTTCCTAGTTTCGTTGTTCCTCAGTTTCTTTGGTCCCTAGTTCCAGTTGCTATAGTCATTCCTGTTTCTAGTGTTGGCTGCCTGTTCACTTGAACTAACATTCTAAGATGGATTTACTTATGATGACAACATCTGGCAGTGATCTGGTAACGCCTTGTTTTACAGTCCCTTTTGATCTAGGTATTAACCAGGTAAGTGTGTGGTACAGGGTAATCACTCTGGCTAACAAAATGGTAAGTACCAAGACATTTTAAATTAAGTACACTGAAATGCCATACAAGTTTTAGCAATTAAGTATGTAAGTGTATGATGTAAACACCACAGAACAAATTTTTTTTGTGTGTAAAAGATGTTAAGTACCAAGACAATTTAACAAAATTTCACTGAAATATCTGAGAAGTTTAAGATATTAAAAAGAAAAGGGCATAATAAATTATTGCATAACTGAAAATTTGTGAAACAAAGTGATAATTTACTTAACACTTAATTTCACTGTAATTGTAATAATAGTAATAGAAATAATACTCTTTGCAAAGAGTAAAGAAAGCAGTAAGAACAAGGTATCAACATGATTTTTTTTTTTACTTAGAACCTGTCAGACATTTCAGTGTACTTTATTTAAAATGGCTTGGTACTTACCATCTTTTTACACCAAAGTAATTACTTAGTACTTTGGAGTTTGTACCACACACTTACCTGGTTAATATCTAGTACCTAGGAGACTGTGTTACCAGTGATCTTACCCCCACTGTTGGTTCTGTTCATTTTGACTGGAAAGGCAGACTCAGTGCCTACAACCTACTGATTTGAGAAGGGTCTGTCTGTTGACTGCAGACCGATGGGCATGTCTTTGAGTGGGACACATTGGTGTGTCTTTGAGTCTATATATGAACTTAAAGACATGCCCTTCAAGCATTTCTGAATAGGCGTAGTTTATGATTGCAAAGAGGTTCTTTAGATATCCTGTCAAGTTAGCTTATGTTATCTAGTTAGCTAGCATTAGCAATGAAGATTATGAACATTTATGAATATGACTTAAAAAATCCTCTCAGAAACCCTGTCAGGTTAGCTCATCCCTGCTGAAAAACCCAGCTTGGTCTGATCAGCTACCAGCTGCCAAAAAACAGGCCCAGCTGGTCAAGCTGGTAGATGAATTACCGTTTCTAATGTAACATTGTAGACACATTGTTTCAAGAAAATAACACAACAGTAAGGCAATTAGAAAATCTCAAACAAGTTATAAGGAAGCAAAATAATAAATTCATAGCTGGCTAAGCTGGACTACCAGTTTGACCAGCTCGGCCTGTGTTTTGGCAGCTGGTAGCTGGTCAGACCAAACTGGATTTTTCAGCAGGGATGTTAGATAGCTGGCTAGTGTTAGCATGGAAGATTGTGAACATTTATGTGAATGTTTTTACAAATCCTCTCAAAAATTATGTCTGGCTAGCTTATGTTAGCTAGCAGTCTAGCATTGGCAGTAAAGATTATGAACATTTATGAATATAATTTAAAAATCCTTTTACAAATTCTGTCTGGTTAGCTTATGTTAGCTAGCAGTCTACCATTGGCAGTAATTATGAACATTTATGAATATGATTTAAAAAACCTTTTAGAAATCCTGCCAGAGTAGCTCATATTAGGTAGCTGGATAACAAAATATGTAAAAACACATGTACAGTCAAGCCAGAAAGTCTGCACACCCCTTTCACCTTCTCCACGTTTCATTACATTACAGACTTATTCTACAGTA
>JAOUQW010000026.1:5768298-5780638 GCA_028565825.1 Olivaichthys viedmensis | reverse complement strand
ATATTCAAGGTGCAATAGTAATGCAATTAAAATACTTATTAAATATATTTTAATTTCACTCTAAGTACATGAGCATCATGGGTTAAATACATATACCGTAGTATATTTAAAGTCTACCTAAGTATACACATAGTTCCATTTTAGTTTGGTTGAGTACACTTAACCCAATGAAAGTTAGGCTTTGATACTATTTTTGTACAATTAAAGTATATTAAGTACAAAAACAGTTGTTCCATTTCAGCATACTTAAAGTGTATTAATCATTAGTGTGGCAGCAAGTACACTAAAGTGTGCTGTAGCATAATCAAGGCCTCTTGAAAGTCGGCAAAAGAGAAGTGTTATGCAAGTATTCTAAGCAGGGTGCAACTAAAGAGTAATGCAATCAAATGTATGTCAAAATCTAGTCATGTCTTATCATAGTAGTATAGAATACAATTTAGCAAACATTGTTAGCTTGCTAGCAAAACATTTAGTCATCACTATTAAGCTTTCATTGGCAAATGACCTCCATGACTGTCTAAAACCGCATACTACAATACCAAAAAGTAAGTACAATAAAGTATGTTGCCATCGATTACCATAGGTGGCATACTACATGAAGTACTGTATGGCAGTATGCTATTTTGGACGTAGCCATTGAGAGACTGGAACACACATAATATGTCATTAAAAAATATTTTTCACATCCATCCTTCATCAATTTGTTTCATATACCATCACAGACAGTGTGAAAATGTAATAACTGCAATATTTAGGTTTTTATGTGCATAAAACCGGTTGATAGAAACAACCCTACACATGCACACACACAGCGCCTGGCCTATCAAGATGAATCACACAAGGGTTTAATTCCTTCTTAAGATTAAGAAATGTTTCTCTCCTCTAGGCCTAATGAAAAAAAGATTCTCCAAAACTCTGAGTGTAAATATGACTCTGTGGTGTGACTCGGAGCAAAACACAGAGCGAAAGATAACTCGCCTTATTGCAACTGTAGCCTTACTCTAATCTGATTTAATCACATAATTCCAACCAACACCACAAGGGACATTAATGGAGAAAATAATCACTCATGTACAATGCATGAAGTACTTATATCAAAGTGAGATGGCAAAAAAGCCTTTAGTTGTTAGTATTAATTAAGGTTGTGCATCAATAATATGATGTACCACAACAGACATCAGAGTGTTTGAGTGAATTTGTTGACAATAACAGAAATAGGACCAGAGTTAGGAGAAAAGAGCAGCCTGGTCTCCAGGCTTGAGGCTTTCCTTGCAGTTATGGCTACCACACAGAATAAAAAATAGGATGAGGTTTTAGACATGGACATTGAGAACACACTCTTGCTACATGATTTATTCAAAATGGAGGGGTGACAAACAGAGCTGCCCTTCCTGAAAGCAACCCAGAATTAGAAATAGAAAAAATTTGTGGAGGTAATAGTCACGATGGCAAGATTCAAGCAACCTGGTGAAACATAAAATTCTAATTATCATTGTCATCAGGTTAACATAAATTGCTTAATTAAAATGGTATCGAAGTTGCTTCACCAGCAAATTCAAAAGTTACAAAAGCTTACCACAGGTATATTACCTATACTTATATTCTAATGTTATCAGTATTAAAAAACATTGTTTGGGAAGAACACATGACCTAGACCGCACAAGAAGGAGATGTTCTGTAAAATGTTTTTTTAGTGTACATTTTAAGTTATTTTAACAAGCAGATCATTCTTGCTGAAACGCTGAGCCAACTTTACTGCGGTCAAAAGCTTCTCCTCTGGACTTTTCCAGAGATGGGGACTCGAGTTACGGACTCGGACTAGCACTCGAATGACTGGTGATTCGACTCAGACTCTAGACTGAAGATCTGTGAAATTTCAGACAACCTAATTTAACGCAATAAAATAATAAAACCTAATGTGTGCAGCTTTGTATGTCCGCGTGCAGCTCACAGCGGTAATTAAGCATAACACAAAACAAAACACAACAAAAAAACAAAAAC
Source organism: Olivaichthys viedmensis (assembly GCA_028565825.1). Taxonomy (NCBI): domain Eukaryota; kingdom Metazoa; phylum Chordata; class Actinopteri; order Siluriformes; family Diplomystidae; genus Olivaichthys; species Olivaichthys viedmensis. The sequence continues at coordinate 5,778,637 of JAOUQW010000026.1, read as the reverse complement.
GGGTGGAGCAGTTTTGGGAGCAACACAGAGAGGGATTCTGTTCAACATGATAGATACGGTGAATGCATTATTTGGAAGCTAACGATACCACAGCTCCTGAAATGTTGGTTATTGTCACTCGTTCACTTTCTGATAAGGACAGATAGGTCCACTATGTCCTTCTGTCTACACACAATCCTTCTTGACACGCTTGGAAGTTGTAACTATGTTATATCTCTTCCTAGGACAGCATGGAGAGCAGATGTATGATATAAATTAGTAGAAAAGTATATACATTTGTGTAAGGTTGAGTGTGTGCGGAGAGGGTGGAATAATAAAAAAAATTGTTACATATAATGTGTATAGTTTCTGACTTTGAATGTGAGTAAGACTATACCTTATACAATTTGCAATGTTGTGCATTACAGAGATATAATACAGCAGTGCTTTACTTATGTGCAATAAAATGCTAACGATTTGAGACTTGAATTGGACTTGCAGACTTGACTGCATAAAGTGATTTCTGGACTTTTCCACCAGGCATCAACAGTTGTTTTATGTCTGCTTCCTATTTTTGCATTATAGTGGTCATTTATTAAAAAAACTAAATATATACAATATAAGGAGGAAAATCCAGTTGATAAATATAAATTAAAAAGTTGCTTGAGAAACAGGATGTAGCTGTAGGAAGTGAAACCACATATACAATATATATGAGATATGACAACCTTGTGTACAACAGACTAAAGTCAAGGGAAAGGAGTCATAAACCATTCACAGAAAAAAATAACGGCTTTCCATTTTGAGTCAACAGTGCCATTCAGAGTCGCCGTATCACTCGATTCACATAAATCTCTGTGATATTTTGATTTCCGGACTGCAATCTTTTGACACAGGGATTATTAATGAAAAATCCACCCTGCATGGCACTCCTTGACAAGAGGAGACAGTGCATACACTTGATATAGTGCATGATTATGTTTGACATTGTTTGGAAACTTCATAATATAGATTGACATTGTGTTTTTGCTGTCATGCCTCACCTTAAAGGAATACAAAAAACCCTCTAAGCGATACCTGGCCTTCAAACCAGTGGAAGTAAGGCACCCTGGAGCTGTGGCATGTGTGCTGGCCATGATCCACACCTCTATAAGTACTAGCGGCCACGGGCTGAGTCTCAAAATAACCTGGCAGGAGCTAGAGACCCAAATGGAGAGAGAGAGTGAGACAGACAGACAGAGAGGAAGCCTACTAAGCCATTGCTATGTAAAAAAGTAAAAAAGACTTTGATCGAAAATAACTATATGTTCTGAATTCTTTATTACAGGTTTATTAAGCCACTTTTATCATTGTCCACTGTGGAGACTTAGTTTAGACTCATATCCAGTGTAGGCTAATTCCATTCTCATTGTAAGCAAGCGTCAATAAGTGCTGACAAATCCAGGAATTAGTGTTTTTTGTCTTTAATTTGAAGTCTTGTACTCCATCTAGTATGCTCTCAATGTACACATACATTCCTCTAGTATTTTTTCTACCAACACTTTTAATAACTTAGGCTTACACATAACACTGCACCCAACACAGCCCCAGGGAATCAAAATCCATGATTGCTTTATAATTAGGTTAATGTTGGTCTTGTGGGTATACAATATGCATGTACAAAGTATGACAAATTTGTGATTTCCAATGTCTACATTTACTTCGCCAGTGGGTACTCCAATATCTGTTATGCAACCAAGAATGCATATAGTTTTTCTCACAGTGTCACACATCTTCTCATGAGCACTGTGTAGAAACATAGTGATGCAAGTCATTTGGTATAATAGCTGACTGCTTTAAATGTTTAGGCATTGCAGACTTGCTGAGACCACATCCTACTCTTGAGTATTCCATCTCGAAGCATTGGATCCAACTTAGACAGGTGACTGCTCCTTTTCACACCTTTCATCAACATACATTTCCTTTTTAAACCTTTGTCCTTGACTAAATTTGATCATTTCTGTTTCTGTTCTTGTCACATCCTTGAGAGTCAAAGCATTTCTGTCCTGTATCTCATCATAAATTTGCTGCTTCAGAAGTATTCTTTGATTTCTAAGATTCTTGTGAGAATGGCTTTCTAAAAGACTGCACCTCCTTTCGTATCTCAGTTCCACAATCGATTTGAGAAACTATACAATAGCTTTTTTCAATTTGCACTAGCTGGAGTACTGATCATTTAGCTTGCTTACAGCGTCTGTCTTCAGCAGCAGGCGTGAGATGTGCTTGACTGAGAGTCTAATCTTGTTTTCATCTTTTTCAACTTGCAAATCATTATGTTTACTTGGGCACAAACACTTTGGTTTCTTGAGGACAGGAGGACCATAAAAGCAGCTCTGGTTTTTAATGAACTTGGTAGTTGTAAGCCCCCTAGAGGCACAGTCAGTTGGGTTGTCTGAGGTGTTGACAATTGTGCTGTCAGACCAAAATGTTGAATCTAGTACATCTATCTGTAACTTATTTCTTAACATGTCAATATTCACAGCAACTACTGAAGCAGTTAACTCCATGTGTGGAAGGCGGTCGGCTTCAATAGGGCCACACAGTATTTTCACATCGTGAAGTGAACATGTCAGTCTTTGTTTGTCAACCTCAGGAATGAAACCTTTCCATATCCGCTCCCACTTGCATCTGAAAAGTGACAGAGCTGCACTTTACTAAAGGGCCCAAAGTCTACTGGTCAATTATGTCTGCCATGCATTTCTTCACACTGAATTTAGCCACATGAAACCACATGTCTCACTTACAGAGGTACTGCTCTGGAATGTCCTAGTCCCAGGTAAGCTCTTCTTTACACAACTGGTGCATGAGACCAGACAGAGCATCTTGTGTCAAATCCATTATCGTTAGTCTCTTACATTCCTTGCTTTTTTTTTTACTTTTTGGGATAGAAGCCACCACTGCACGGCTATTGCTTGTCCATTTTGTAAGATGAAGACCTCCACGAGCACTCAGAGCTACAAGGTCTTTGCACAATGCAAAGAATTGGTTTTCCCTGGTGGCAGATTTTAAACAGTTGTCTACATAAAAGATCTTGAGTACTTTATCAACAGCCTCAGGCAATGATTTAATGCAGAACGTAGCACAACTGGGAGAAGAAGTTGTGCCAAAGAGATCCTTCTGGCTGCCACAGGAAGTGCAAAAGGTCAGTATCTTCTTCAGGAACCCTCACCTGGTGATACATAGGTTCTATGTCTGCCATGTGTGAAGTACTGGTTAAGCTCACTGTTCAGTGATACCCTTTAAAAACAGTACAGTCAAAGACCACTCGTAACATGTTCTTTCAGGGCATAGTGCGTAACATACCATTCTTTACCATCTAGGCAGCTTAACTGTGGTTCTGGGACCACATATCCTTTGTTACTATGTCACTTATGAAGTTTGTTAGTATACTCTTCATGGGGTGCAGAATTTCTGCTAAACTTCTTCTTTAGGTTTAACTGCACCACTTCAGATGTTGTAAATGTTAACTTTCTTCTTGGGAAGACTGATGCAGTAATGTCCAGCAAAGACTTGCAGAACCAGTTACAGATTCCATAAGGTGGTAGTCCTCCTGGTAGTGACATCACAGCCTTGTCATTGGAGACGCACTCTGGAAAGTCATGGTTATAATGCTCTACAAGAAACTGTTCCACATTCTCCATAGAGATTCTTGTCTGTAGCACATGACTGTGTATTGTCGTCTGAGATTGTCTCATCCAAGTGCAGTCTTGACGGCTTATGGTCTATTTTCTTTGCTGTTAATTACTCTCCATGGCTCTAAAGACAGTTTCACTTTGTTGAGGTAAGGCTTGAAATTTAGTTTTGACTCATATCCAGTGTAAGCTTATGCCATCCATATTGTTCACAAGCATCAATAAGCACTCACAACTTCAGGAATAATAGTGCTCTTTAAAGTATTGTACTCCATCCAATACATTCCACTAGCATTCTTTGACATTTCCACCAACACTTGGTATAACCTATGCTTACATAAATACTAGCTTATAGTCAAAAGCTTACTTTTACATGCTGTGCATGAGGTCTTTATACTAACTTATCCTCACTAACATTTGCGCAAGTGCAATATGTTTCAACACTTAGAAATGTTTATTCAGTTATTTAAGCAAAAATAGAAACAAATATAAACCAATGGATTTACATTAATTTGGCTCTTACATGGTTCACATCTGTAAGCTTTGCCAAGACTGGACTTGTTAAGGTTAGTCTCCAAAAGGAGGCAGTAATGTCATTTAATTACCATAAGAATGTCAGGTTTCGAAAAATCACAATTGCAATCCAATAAATAACAAATACACACAAACACACTGTTGCAAATCCATGTAGACAGCATAGTGAGCATGCTTGTCAGCAAACAAACTATGACAGAGCCTTAAGAAAAATCCTGCTTGTTCAGATGACAGACTTTGTGGAATTTTGCTGTGTCAAGTGTTGGTCCCAAATGCAGCTTACAATTCTATTAACAACCCCTGCTACAGCTTTACAAGAATGAGTAGTTGTCATGGGCCCACGTTTCCCCTTCTTACCGGCCTTAATCTGCTAACAGCAGGGCCATATTGAAAAAGAGTTCAAGATAACATGAACATTTTCATTGCAGAGATTATACGCTGCATAGACAGATGTTTGCTGGGCCTTATAATATTTAACTATAAAAAAAATAAACACACAAAAAACATGCGGCATGCGGTAATGGGGAGATGGATTTTTCTGAAGGTGCTTTAGGCTTATAGCTGAAAAGGAGAGCTGATATTGCAGCAGAGAGCTTGTAAGCAAATAGGCAACTCGTACTCCAATCAACTTTTGCATAATCAGATAAGGTGTATCTTGGGATGGCATTATGTGTGCAGCATATGGTGAAGAGAGAGATTTTGGATATTCTCTATGGATGCTGGGTATTAAAAATATGGGTATTAAGAACAACGTGTCCTACTTCATTTTAAACCATTATCTGTGTATTGTGCCCCCTCCTTAGATAAACTCTTAGATTAACTTCCATTTTTCACAGAAAAGGCTTTTTAATACAAAGGGGTATAATATTGTGCTTAGTTTTGAACATGTCCATAAATCTGAGATGTTACATGGCAGAGGTTTTGTAATTTCTACAAGGTGCAAAACATGGTGCTGACTAATTCCTGGCATAGGAACATATAAATGTAAGAGCAGGGCCATATTGAAAAAAACACAAGAAACCATGAACATTTTCATCAATAAGATTGTAAGCATTTGAAACTTGGGTCATGTTTCAATTTGATGAAATACTGCTAAAACTGTAAACTGTACACAAAAGGTATACAGTTAATGATCGATGAAGCTCATTTCTGCTTTATTGAAGGGCCAGCAAGTCAGGCACACTTCATTTGTAACTGCAATGACATTAACATCAATCTGTCTCAACTGCTGCTTAAATGACTGTGAAACCTTTACAGCTCTGTTAAGAAAAGATATATAACTTCAATATGAAGAGACCTTCTATAATAATGTCCAGATGACACATTTTCCTTTTAGTGGCTTTAATGTCTTTTTTTATATCCAGTCAAAGGTGGAAGCTCACAACATTTGCAAAAAAACCCAAAAACCCAGAGACATTTTGCCCACAAAATGAAGCATTAAAATAATCTGTGATTTTTAACAAGATTCCAAAATTGTTGGAACAACAACAGATTGAGACACATAAAAAGCGTAAAGCCTTTTATTACCTAGTGACATTCTGTGCATAATGGAAATATTTTACAATGCCTCCCATTTATGGACCTCGGTCTGCTGTAAATTATATTATGCAAAAAACATAATCAGCAGCAATGGAATTAACAGCCATGTATTAAACAGGTTTGTCCACAGAAAAGGGACAAGAAAAAATATAGATGGTCTTGCTATATGTTCCCTGGAACAAAATTCATTCTGTCACCATATTTAATGCTACATTTTTTTATTATCTTGCAAGCATATGCTGGAATGGCTACAGACAGTGGTGCTAGCTGTTGGGCAGAGTGAGCACCACTTTCCATCTTTATTCTAATAACAGGATTGGACAAAGAGTATGTGACCTTTGTCAAGGGCTTTGAGGGAGCTAGCAGTGGCCATGCTAGCCTCCAGCTATGGCCGTGAATATGCAAAGCTCTCATATTCTCTCTCTCTGTCTCTCTCTGTAGGGTTTTCAAATCTAAAACAGAAAATGGTTTGGAAACCTTATGCCTCACAGGGCCATCACTGGACATAGTTGAGTGGAGCTGAGGTCTGCAAGAATGTTTGATGGTGCTACCTGTCACGGTTTGGTGGCGGGACGGAGGACACAATCGCAAAGCCGTTGCGATCAAACATTTATTTTTAGACAACACTTCACACATAAACTACACACCATGTAACATCAAACAATCCGGAGACACAACGGCTATTTAAACAGATACTAATTACACAGACAAACGAGAGGCAGGTGGGGTGAATCACATTACGGGACAGGGGCAATTACACACAAACACAAAGCTACATAAAACCCACACAAAACACAGAAAATTACATGGTATGTTTCAAAATATTAGGTATTTTATTTCTCCTATTTACACTTAAACAGTGTCTGCCATTTTTAACTGTTTAAGAAAAGAAAATTAAATCAGATGCCTGAACAAGTTCTGCTCATGTCAACTCGATCACTCATGGCTCCAAAATCTCATCTAACCAACTTCACCTGAGTTGATAAAGTAATGAAACAGTCCCTAAGATGCCATCAGGTATTCCTCCAAGAGGAATCGTGAGGGTGAGTTAACAAGAGCGTATCTGGTCATATTTTGTCCAACAGCAGACTGGAAGGGTTTCTGAAAGATGATTAAAGGAATAACAGCGGTGTAAAGCAGGGTTAGTACTTGTTCTGAAGGAGTCTTGTCGGACCTATATCTGCCCCCTGCTTGTCACGGCAGGATCATCGTACATGATTACAGAAGATCAGCATAATCAGCTGTTGCTGATTTTGCTGACATCTGTCCACGACTGGCTGTAGTAGACATGAATCACACTGCAGATTTACCATCACAATGGCGAACAATCACTACACTTTTGACTCATCTTAATTCACCATCTGTTGCAAGAGCATCTCAGGCATTGTTCTTAAGGGATGTTTTAGGGTTCTCTCTTTTAAGAGGAGGAGAAAGCATCCAAGGTCCATGTAAAATTATTTTGTCTGAATGTGTTAAAATGGGGTTAAATAGTTTATGCTAAGTGCAACTTCATTAGCATGGACATCTTGGTATAAAATTGTTAAAAGACTTTTAGGAGTAGTATGGTAGAGTCATTATTAGCATTTTGAAACATAGATTTATTATGAAATACCTTTGCATTCATTATAAATGCATCAAGTAGCATGTTAGCTAAAATGATAGACGACTCAAGCTAGCTTAGTTACATCAGAATTAACCAGACAAATTAAGTCAATGGTACTCAATCACAAATCCAATCACAAAACTAATCTTACCGAACTTCACAGCCAAATATTAAAGAACCGAGGTAGAGTTAAAGAAAAGCTGAACAGTATAAAACAGTAATAAACTGTAAACTCACCTAGCCAGCAGCTGTAATCCTGCCTTAACTCTCGCATAAAGTCCCTTATAAAATGAAAATACACATATTGCACTGTCATAGACCAATTTAGGTTTCTTATGTCTATGCTTTTTGCACACAATTTAGTCTTGTCAAATTCCACCTGCTAGTTTTAATTACACAATATAATAATTACTGGTTGCAATCACACAATATAATACTTAGTCTAATCTCAGCTAGCTTGATGCCCTAATGTTAACAAGCAAATGTGGCTACTGGTGTTAATTACACAATGTAATCAATAGCCTAATGTTAGCTTGCTTGCTAGTTAACTTGGCTACTGGTTTTAATTTTACCATATAATAGTTAGCCTAATGTCAGCTAGCTCGATACCCTAATGTTAACAAGCAAATGTGGCTACTGGTTTTAATTACACAATGTAGTCATTAGCTTAATGGTTACTGGTTTAATTGCACAATATAATAGTTAGCCTAATGTTAGTTAGCTTCCTAGCACCTGGTTTTAATTACATAATATAATATATTAGCTAGCTAACTAGCACAGTGCTATGTTTAGGTAGCTGGCTATATTAGCTAAAATTGCTAATTATGTTTGTAATTTTAAACCAGTATTTTATGCTAAGCAGTACACCGAGCAGAAGAAAAGCTTGAAAAGTTAGTGACATTACATACTGTAATAATCTCTGTTTATATATGAAAGTCTGTATAATATATAAAAGTCTAAGATAACCTAAGACCTTTGTTTATAGTATGAGTCAACGTTTTGCCAGGTACCGTGTTATATGACATGTAAAATTTACCCCAGATTCTCTGTCCTTCTCTAGAACCCTTGCTGCCCAGCTCTCTCAGGATGGATTAGATGTTTAAGGATGTAATTGCATAGTTCATAACAGGAAGGCTGGAATTAAAGAAATTCATTAGTTTGCAGAAGTGGACAGCTTGTGTACAATTACCACTAAGTCCAGCTAAGAGGTAAAAAATCTTTTTCTCAATATGGAGCAGGGGAACACGTCAATTCCACCTTCATCTTAGAGGCTCAGAAAGCAACCTCTAAGCCAGATTCTTTCTTCATTTAATCTTGGAGATGGGCTGAAATCCATAAACATATGGCCCTAAATTACTGGCAATAGCTTGGTGACACAAGTCATGCAGGTTAAATTGATTATTTTTTTCTTTTTTAAAATGCTCTACATCTGTGATTAAACGTCAGACTTTCTCATGTTTAAGGTAAATCCCTGACCCCTTGCGGAGTTTCTTTAACGAGGCCCAAAAAACTAAAACGTTAAAAGGCTCTCTACACAAGAATACTACATAAGGAGCATTAAAGATGTACAAATGAGCAGAATGTGACCACATGTCTACAAATTGTACCTTGTTGTGTTATTAAGTTAGTAAGTAATGAATATGCACTGCCTTCTTAGACTTCTTAGAGTTACATTGATATAAAAAAAAGAAATAAAAAGGAATCTTAAAAGAAATTTGTTTTAATGGCAATTACCTCCATAGGCTTCCACAGGGCACAGAATAAGACAACTATTTTACTGCTCTGCTCTGGTTTGAAGGTTGTGGGTTTTTCTTTAACTGTAACTGAAACGACAAATGGCTACTCAAACGATTTTACTGAAGGTCTACCCAAAAATAAACACGGCGTTTTTAGAGTCATGTTATTAGTCATGTTATATTAATCATGAACAAGTCCTATAAATCTTGAAGAATGGCTTGAAGGCTTGAAGAACTTCTGAAGAATTTAAGAAATGCTAATGGCACACAAGGAAAATCAAAAGCTGAGAACCTGAATTAGACCACTGCTTGCAGAAAACTCATTTGTTAATAAACAGCAAATGAGAAGTTAATGGCGAAATTGTTTTCCTGTTGTTTACTATGTGTCCCAGCACTATTACTGTGAATGATGCCTGCTTTCACTTTACCACCAGAAGCGTTTATGAAAAATTAGAAGTCGGCTTCCAACTGCATTTCTGTCGAGTTATTTTTGTTCTAATGTATGTGTGAATCAATTAATTGTGTCGTAAAAAGGCCACCGTAAACTGTGTGCTGAAGTTAATGAGTCTGACATTATCACACCATCACACCAGCTGGCATAATGGAGCATGTGTTGTTTGTCATAATATATGCTGCCATGCTTAGCACCCATTAATTGTTTGCGCTAGGAACTTTATGAAAAACTTAAAAATGTCCACTGGGTTTTTAGTTTGCTGGGAATGTACAGTATGTTCATGACTTACTCTGAAAACCATACACCATGCTATACATGAAAATAGGAATATAGTTGAAGATATACAGTAATTTAGATAAATGGTAGTGACTCAAATGTGTGGCCTTTTTGAAAGCTATTAATTTGAGTTGTGTGGCTATTTAATATCAGAATACTGTGGCCTAAAGGAGAAGACACTTGAAGTGATCAGTCCCAAAAAATGATACTATGATAGCACAAGAGACAAGCATGCTTTGCAAATACATTTCATTTTATTAAAGTAGAACCCAGAAATTAGGATTTATGTACATTATATACACTATATGGCCAAAAGTATGTTTACACCTGACCATAACACTTACATGAGCTAGTTGGACATCCCATTTCAAATCCATGGGCATTAATATGGAGTTGCCCCCCCCCCTTTGCGGCTATAATAGCCTCCACTTTTCTGGGAAGGCTTTCCACATGATTTTGGAGTGTGTCTTTGGGAATTTGTGCCCATTCAGTCAAAAGAGCATTTGTGAGGTCAGGCACTGATGTTGGACGAGAAGGCCTGGCTCGC
>JAOUQW010000026.1:5752492-5768198 GCA_028565825.1 Olivaichthys viedmensis | reverse complement strand
AGGAGATGAACAGAAGAGAGATTGATACCACAGTGTATCAAAACAACAGTGAAACATGGTGGTGGATTTTCAATGTGTTCTCAGACTTTTGGACCCTACTGTATGTTTCTTTTGATTTTGCCTTGTGTTTTGAATTGTTGTCTTTTTGGAATTCTTTTTTTTTTTGTGTAGATAAATTGTAGTATAAATACTACTATATATCATATATACATTGTTAGCAAAATATCCGGTGACTCTGGATATCTGGATCTGTTTCTGTATACTGCATATTCCAAGATACTTTGTGTACTATACTGCAATTGTTACTGCCTCTACATTTATTACTGAAGTACACTGCAGCTACTCTCTGGATTATTGTACTGACAGTGTTACTCAGTGTTACCGAAGGCCTCTGGCCAATATTAGAGATTTACTGAATATCAAGGAGCATAGGACAGCCTTGTGTGCAAAATTGCTAATCAAAATTGTTCTGAAGGCAGCTCTACCTTGGAGGCAAAAGGAAATTAATTGGTTCAAACAATCAGTGGGTGGAACTTACATTTTGAACATCGCGTTCATTCCCTAGCTACTGACAGTCATTGGAGTGCTCTTTGCTAGCTTGGCTGCATGGCAAACTTTGTGCTCATTCATAAGTGCTTTTGATTTTAATGTATTGTGAAATGTGTAGGTTCTTATTTATATGGTGTTTAGCAAAAAGCGAACATGTTTGTGCGGTTTCTATTAGTGGTGTTAAACTAGAAAACTGCTCAGAAAGCTACCTAAGCTCCATAAGGTAAATAAATCATAAACTCTTTTAATTGTTAGCAGCTTGTAGCGAGCTAAGTAGCTAGCTGGCCATGTTCTGTTCAGCTGCCCCTGCTCGCGAGCCGATGCCCGGGGAGCCAGCCACTGAAGCCAATTGGCACCAAGCCAGCCAGAATCACAAGCTTCTCCGGAGCAGAGGAGGAAATCCCCTGGAAAAAATTTTGGGGGGAGCTGATGCTTCAGGAGGCATGGCCGGATTCCCGGACGCCGCAGAATGCATGGCCGAGTTCCCAGATGCCGCAGGAGGCATGGCCGGGTTCCCTGATGCTGCAGGAGGCGTGGCCCAGTTCCGGGATGCCGCAGATGGTGCGCCCCAGTTCCTGGGTACAGCAGAGGGTGTCACCCAGGTCCCTGAGGCTGCAGAGGGCGTTCCCAGAGTCTCTGATGCCACGATGGACCAGCTTGCGGAGCTCCTGCAGAGACTCTCCATCTTGTGGGTAGCACTGCCGGGGGCCAACGCCATGGTCACCTTCGCACCGCTGGAGGCCAGCACGGAGGTCACTGCGCCCCCCGGGCTTCGGGGACAACGACGTCCCTCCGCCTCCTTCCCCTGCCGATGATGTCATTGCTCCACCCCCGGGCTTCAGGGACAACGACGTCGCCCTGCCTCCAGCCACCGCAGAGGACGTCATCGCTTGTCCACACGCCTGCGGGGCCGAGATCGTCGCTCCACTCCCTGGCTGCGCTGGGGAGGGTGGTCGGTTCCCCGGCGCAATGCCGGCCTCCGTATCGCCACCCGGACATTAACGTTGGCCCCACGGGCCCAGGGCCCCCCTTGGAGGCCGGTGTTGGTACTGCAGGAGCCGTGTCTTAGAGGGGGGTTCTGTCACGCAGCTGCCAAGGAACACACACTACATCTCCCAGAATCATCCAGTTACTCCCGCACCACATAACGCATCACCTGACCTGCTTCACTGCTCACCTGATCACTAATCACAGACACCTGGTTCTCATCACACCACACACATAAATACTGAGATCTGGGGCTTCAAAGTTTGACATTCCAGCTAGCAAAACTCTAAAGTAGTGTAATCTACATTTACAGCTCAACAGGGCTACACTTTAAGGTTACTTCAAATTTATATTATCAACATTCTGAGACAATTAGAAAGTGGATTTTTGAACAGTGGCCAAACACCACCTTGTTCTTCTGTAAGCTCAAATACTGTTTGGTTTTATATGGTTCTATCCGGCTGTTTCTCATTAATCAATCTCCCAATCTCAATAAATAACAAATAGTTTCAATAAGTTATTTTAATGTAGTCTCTAAGATCTAAAATGCGAGATATTTTACATCTGAAAACTCTGAAGTTTCTAAACAAGATATTTTACCTTAAAGTTCCATTTTAAAACATTTAACAATATCACATTAAAATACATTGGAATATACAATACATGTTTCTGCACAACCACACACATCTTCCAAACTTTCAAAAGTCTGCTAGCTGACCTTTAGTACCAGTTACACTGGAAGGTTCGATATATGAAGCACATTGCATGTAGCTAACTAATGTTGGTAATATTTAACACCTAATGTTATCTGACGTTAGCTACAATATTAGCGTTCTAATACTTTCTAATGTGCCACAACGTTTACACATTGTAAGACCAGCGAGCACCGTCGACCAAGACCAATTCTATTTTGTACACTTACCTTTTATTACTCTCATCAAGCAAAACATCTACAGCTAAAAGTTTCTTTCTCTTCTGACTTGCCATACTGAGGTATTTTACACCAAACACTTTGCAAAATTAAAATACAACACCACAGGAGAATAAAGTATCCCCCAGTGATGAAGTTTATGTGGTTAACTCATTTTCGACCAAAATGTCAGATATAATGCTTATAATACTGAGGTCACGTAATATTGAAATTCTGTCTCACCCAAAATCTTTTCCTCAAACTGCTTCCAGTTCTAAAGTGATGTCACACAGACTTGTCGATGTGTTTTAGGACACAGTGTGACTTACTGTAATTTATAAACATGAACAAAACTACAATGCTGTAATGTCACGGGGGAAGGCATCTTGGACATCCAGAATTTTTTTTCCCCCTTCAGCGCAATTTGGTATCATTCCGTGCAAGTCGACGACACAGTTTAAAATGTCAACACAGCCACATTGTAGGCTAAAATAGGCCACGCCTACTCAAGTTTGAAAACGGAATCAAACCATTTTCCATTTCATTATTTACATTGTTTATTTAAATATGAGAGTATGTATCTTAACAATGTCGTTTGAAACAAGTATATGAAGATTTGGGCATGTATTTGCAGAAAGATGTTGGGTGAGATGGACTTCTTACTTGTCACCTCCAGTCCAAAACTAAAGAAGCAGACTCCAGACACCAAATGTGTGGAAATGTGTGTATCATTTTTTCCCCCCCAAACTATTCCTGTAACCACTGAGCTACCACTGCACAGCAAACATAAATAATCCATTTTTAGATCTAGTATTTCAGGGGAATCGGTTTACCTAGAAACACGTACCCACTGGCTGCAAAACTCCACGGAAAGAGCTCCTTGGAAACATTTGCTAACGCAGTGCTGTTTTTCAAACCAAAAAGACTCAAGCTCACAGAAACGTGTCTTTTGGCTACTGATGAATTATTCAGTTGAAAAGGAATGGCTGTCATTTGAAGCAGTGGGCTGAATACAGCTGGCTATATCAATCAGCGCTCACTGGCGAGAACTGAACCCTCCTCAGTCTGTGATTGTCTTTTCCGCTTTTCTCTCCTGCTCCCAGATGAAATGCACGTTAATTGTGATGTTTGGTGTGTGTGTGTGATACTGCTGCATGAGGTGCGCTGAGAGATTGCCTGCTTTTGTTAAATTGCGAAATTGCTTGCAGAGGTGATAACTATGTGTTAGCTGTTTATGTGCACCAGGGAGCAATTCAGTGGCAGCCTGCAATACAAGAACATTCAGCAGACTTGTAGATGTTCACGGATTACAGAAAATGGCAATTTTGTTTATTGGAGGGAGTTTATTTTACTTATGTTTATACTAACCTTGCTCTGTTTCACATCTTTATAGTCAAGTTATGTCTTACATGCCTTGCATTATGGACAAGTGATACTGTAGCTCAGCAGCTGAAGGACTAGTCTGGTGAAAAACCAAATGTACACAATTTTGCTCTTACCCCAAATGTAGTCGATAAGCCAAGACTTTGTCCGAAGTGACCAGGACAAATTCAAGGACTGCCACGACCCTTAATGCTCTACTTCTCAGCTCTGTGCTTGGATTGTATTCTCCCTCACACACAAGTCGTTTTGAATGAAAGCATCTGCCTTATGAATAAATGTAAACATGTACATTAGCCATGTTAGGTCATGTTTGATCCATTTCAAAGACTTGCTTTATTTGTAATTCTGTGTTTTTTTTAAAATTATGGTAGTGAAGACTGGAATGCTAATTCGAACACTTTAGAATTTCTGAAGGAAGCAGTCTATTCTTTGCTGAGGGCTCTTTCTCTCTCCCACTCTCACACACACTCTCTGTCAGAGGGTCAATCTCACACAAGTGTGACAGCGTCTGTGGACAAGTTGTGTGCCGAGTTCAAAGAAGCTATCCATTTTAAAGTGTGTCTCAGCTCACGAAACTCATTTTTACAGTAGCGGTGAACTGTTTGATGTTTTATGGTTGTTCAGGTGGAATGTGTTTCTGAAGTTATGTAGCACTTTTAGATATATGGAACTGTTGAAAGTGTCGTGTCAGGATACTGGTTGTTGGTTGTAGAATTCCTTTGTGTGCTTCTCACCATGCCCCTCACAGCCCCACTACATGCAATAACACACTGCCTTTCCCACTACGTTTATTTACGAAGCCATTTTGCCTCGTTTTTACTATCCAGCCGGGATTCTTTGCAGTCTGGAGAACAATGGTTAAATGCCCCATAATAGTCAAATGAACGAGGCGCTAAATCCAATTATATTATATGACATGGTTATGGATTACTAATTTGATCAGATGCTGCATTCAAGTGGGATTGTGTTCACCGTATTTATGGGAAGATTCCAAATAAACAGCCCACTTTTGTGGTATTCACCACTTTGGAAGTCAAAATGTTCTTGTTGTGACGCAATATCAATGTTTCTCAATGCAGCAGAGCCCGTTAGCGTTTGTTTGGTTAGCGGTCAATGCTAAGTGTAATTACAGTGTAATCTTAGTCATTTGGAATATTTTCTTAGCAATTTACCAACACATCTGAGGAAAATGTTGATATTCCTGACAGTTTTGTCTCGTTTCCGTTTGTCATTCTGCCTTCACACTGTCCGTACAAAAGACTTAAAGGCTTACGTGCTAGCTAGCTAAATCGTTAGCCTCAATCACGAGCTAGTTTATGCTCAGCGTCCATGTTTCCCTGTTGACTAGCAAGTGTTCTCACGACTTTTACCACTTCAACGGCGAGTGTATTGTGTGTTTGCCTTCCAATGTCAAAAGCACAAATTCACGTATTCCGTTTAAACTCACCAAGAGTTTAGGGAACAATTCAGTTCAAAGCAGAGCCTTCCCGTTTGCCTCGACATTACTTCCTGGTTTTCCAAAATTCCTGGGTATGTCCCAATTGCTAGAAGTCATGTCTAGTAAGCTAGAACGCATAGGATCTGTTCGTCATACAGTGTAGTCTCATTGGCTAAGGGATTCCCACAGTACAAGGCAAATGCACATTAGTCATAACACAGAGACAAGGCTATGAGCAGCGAGTTGGTTTACAAATGCAGCATGCAAATGATTTGTGTAATGGGATAAATTGTAAAGTTAGCAATATAGCTAGAGCTGTGAATTGGACTGGCTTTTCCTACTCTGGGGGGCTTCGCTGTGTCCGGTCTCGGGGCTCTCTCCTCTACTGCAGCAGACGATTTTCGCTTTTTCCTCACAGAATACGTGGACACTTCTGGCAGCCAATGGACATACTAGTTAAATAGACAGTGTGATTTATCAGCTTTTCATTGGTCATTTAGATGTCAACTGCTGTGGGTAGATATAGGTTTTTGCCCACATTCCAAATCTGGAAAAAGTAAAAACCGCGAAAAGTGGAGATACGTGTTTTTCATCGGACAGCGACGATATGCTTCCTTGTTTTGCTATAAATTGGTTCTCTTGACATATACACTTTAGGAATGGGTATACTCTTAGAAAAAAGGGTTCCTTGAGAGTTCTTTGGATGGTTAATGGTTCTAGCTTTCTAAATGGGTTCTATTTGTAACCTTTTCTGAAAGAAAATCAGGGTTTTAGGATTCTACATAGAAACTTTATGGGTTCCGCCAGAAGGACAAATTAAAGAACCCCTAATAGTGCTTGATTTAAAAAATATATATATATATTTTTTTTATAAGAGTGTACCAAGGGAATACTTTGGCACCAAGGGAGCAGGTCACCTGTGATTTTTTTTTACACTTCCAGTCCATCACACTGACCTATTCATTTCACACCCATGCTCCCAAAGTACACATTAACAATCACAATTTCATTAAGGATCCACTTCAGAGCTTCCTTCAGCTGGTTTTCAAAGGACATGCCCTAATTTTCTTTCACCTTCCACGAGTTCTGCACACCAAATAAGGTTACCAACTGATTCCGTAACCCACTTCACTGTCAAAGCTGAATTCTGATTACTAGATAAATTTGAAGCGTCTTTTTTCCTCCCAGAGAAAATATCCACTCAAAAGACAAAGTAAGACCTTCCACACTCACTCAACCCCAGGCCCCATCAGTCCTGCAGGAAAGACTCACCACTGTGCCCAGTGTGCCACAGTACCCCACACCATCTCAAGGTCACTTCCTCCTTCAGCACTGAGGGATGATGGGTAACACCAGCCGGGTACCCGCCTTCAGCCTGGCCCCGTTTTTATTCCTGAAAGATGAGGGGAAGGGCATGGCGGACTCCCTGCCGCTCAATAACTGCTAGCAAATGTTGCCTCCCCTCGAAGGTGTTGACCCTTGAGCGAACAAAGTCCCGGGGCACCTTACTGCAGAGTCGAGGACAGGCAGACAGCTGTCTTCTGTCAGCCAGCTCCAGATCAAAATCCCTGAACAAAAAGGCACTTACCAAAAAAAGGGAAAAAGGGGTCCTTGACTTCGCTCGAGACCTAGAAAAAGTTTCATGGACATAGGGAAGGTTTTTAAAACTATAAGTAAATGGGTTTTTCCCATAGCTTTTTGATGTAAATTGTGGCAGGCAAGTACTTTTTGTATTTTCAAAATGCCCTCATATAATAAAATTATAATCATTATAGTTAGCTACCATGAGCAAAAGTATCTCCCAAATTACACTTAAAAGCATTCTTTTGTCTGGTTGAAAAGAGTTGAGAAGAAAGGATGTTAATGGAAGATGATTGTAAATGGGATCAAAGCTCCTCTCTATTGTCTAGTTCTGAGTTTTGTTTTATAACAAAATTAAAAAATCTTTCTGAAATTGTCTCAGAGCTCTCTCTTCCTCCCTTTTTTTTTGCAAGCCAGAATATCAGGAAGCGCATTCTATCTTTCCTGATGGAAAGAAGCTGCATTATTAATTTGTATATTCCACAGTGACAGATGTTTGATTTTGGCCATAAAAGTAATTAATAAGGGAAGCGGAGAGAGGCAGATTGCTTAAGGATTATTTATGAAGACCTCAGTCTCCTCAGTGGAGGCTAGGGGTGGGGGGAATGTCAGCTCTCCTTAATGCTCCCCTCTTTTCACCTGCTCCCTGAGACACAGATGTTTGTCTGTGGCAGATGACCCCAAACACTTGCGTATTGGCCAGGCAATAGCACACACACACACACACACACAGAGAGAGAGAGAGAGAGAGAGAGAGAGAGAGAGAGAGATATGGAAAAAAAACAGTTCTGTTGCATGACAGCAAAATCTTCATTGGTAAAAAAAAAAACCTCTTATATTGGTAATTTGTTTTCATTTAATTTTAAATGAATAGGTGTTTAAATCAAGGGTTTTAGAGAAGTGTCTGAAAGCAGTTGATTGGCATGTGGTACAACCTTGTATGGAAGTAAAGTGCAGGTGGTGCAAAAGAAACTGGTGGAAGGGAAGGTTCTTGGAGATGGTGTGGGTCTAAAGCAGTGGTCACACTGAATTTTAGTCTTGTTATTTTCTTTACTGGGGTGGAGCAAAAGTCAGGCAATTACAGGCAGTCCTGATGTCATGTGATTTCGGAAGGAACGTATTGGTAACTTTAGCTAGCTAGCTAAGTTGTTTTTTTGCAGATGTGCGCTAAGCAACATTAAGGAAAAATAGTGAGGCAAAACTCCGTCCTTTTGGTTTCTATTGGCTCACAAGTCAGAAGTTTGCAAATTCGCAGGTCAAAGTTTACCTAGATGAACTCTACCTGAAGCGAATGCATCTTTTGCATGAAGCCTTTTTGCCAAGCAAATTTTATTCACATTCGGTCTGATCGCTGCTTGAAGCTTTGGTTCCTTATTGGATAGTTGGTACAAACCTGGGCCCAGTTTCCCAAAAGCATCGTAAAGATCCTCTTTAACTGGTCAAAAGAGAACTCTACATGATGCTTGCTCTACCATTTAACAATGATTTTTCTGCTGCAATGCTTTTGGGAACAGGGCCCTGATCTCATGCAAAATCTGAATAAATTTGTTTAAGTAAGGGCTATATAGTTGGATTTCATTTGATTTCATACAAATGAAATCATAAGAAAGGTACAAATGCTAACCCACCGCTAACCCTAACCTTAACCCTTATAACTGTTTATATAAATCGAGTCTTGTAACTTGATGCAAAATTACAAGTGCGAGACCATGTTGGCTGATACATATGTGGACGACATCTAAATCAAAATTTGACAGGAATAGACTGATTTCAAGTCACTGGTATTCTACAATGTTTTCTATAATTCGTTTTTTGCTTAATTAGTGGTGTATTCTTCTCCTCTTATATTTAAAATCAGTAGCTTTTAAAAAGTAATTAGACATGTTTGTCCATCACGTATCTGCTTTCCTTTAATTGTCCCACAACTGACTGAACAGATTGCTTTGACAATATTGTTAAGCACTAAGCTAATTGCCATGCTAGTGTATATGGATCAAACAGGTCAAGTCAATACACACATGCAGAGAGAAGGAAGCACAGGAGAACCAAAACCAAATTCCAACCACTGTTTCACAACAGAAGGGTTGCCAAAATATATGCCCAAATTTCTGTCTTTCTTTCTCTTCATTCCCCCTCCTGTTTCCTTGGGTGTGTGTATGTGTGCATGTACAAGATAATAATGAACTGTAATTGATGCCAAACAGTGAGGACAGGGTATGAATGCAATTTCCTCAATGAGTGGATAAATCAAAAGCTTGAGGGCTTTACTGAAAAGTTCTCGTGGCTATTCGATGTCATTGTGACGATTGATGCAATCAGAGTGGATCGCTGCGACCATAATTCGACAGAAGGTTAGTGCAGGTGACCCGCCACACTATGATCCTGTTTATGGGCGGAAATTGCAGCAAGATTACTCTCCAGGCTCTTATTAGATAGGCTGTGATTAAAAACAAAGCTTTGATATGTGCAAGGCGAGAGGCGCTGCCTGGAATTCAGATCATTGTTTTATGTGTATTATGCCTGTATATGATTTTCCTAACAATGGCGACCCAGGTTGAGTTTGGGTTAACGTTTAGCCTCGTAGTAAGAGAGTGTGAGGGGCTTATATTAATTCTGAGCATAGCTTCTTCCTGGGATTATAGTATCAAAATATTAATAATGTCAGCAGAGAACATGCGGAGACAGATAGTCTGGGATTAAAACCCTACTGATTCCTCTAAATCCAAACTCTTTAGATGAGAGGGACCCCTTGACTCAACAGCTTGCTGTCCCTGCAGGTTTCCTAGGTTGTCGCAGAATACAGAGCTTCTGAGAGAGAGAGAGGCGTCTGAATAGGCAACATAGTCTTACGATTGCAAATTCATAATAATTTGCATGAGCAAACTGGTATGAAAAGTTATGAATGGTTACAGTAAGGATGAGGGGCAGGGTTAGCAGTCAGAGCTTTTTGTAGAAGTTAATTCACATAAAATCCAATGAACTCAGTCTTGTTTCTTAGAATTCCTGTGAGTTGGAATAGTACGTCTGCATTACTGCTAGTAGGCCTGGAGACAAGCAATCACATGTTTTGTCATCCAAACTAATCATGAAATAACAGTTTAACAGTTTTCACAGACTTGTGAGGAACGACTACACTTTATTAGGAATGGTTTTAATGTGTATCAGAGTTGATGTGATTTCATGTATCTGTAGCAGAATTTGCACAATTAGACTTTTTTAGATTAGATTTTTTTCAGATGTTACTTATTATTTATGTTTCTTTAAACTACTCATGTAAAAGAAAATGCCTCAATACTAATATGTAAACACAAATTTAACACTGGATTAAGATACAAAAATGTGTTCTTATGAATTACTTCTAACAGAATACATACATCTATGACTTTAGCAGCAGATATGTATGCCGCATAATAGGCAATGCATTTAAAATTAATAGAGAGCCATAAATTACTGCATATTTTTACACGGTAGACATGGGTTCAATATATCTGTTACTTGGCAGATAAATAGAGAGATTAAACATAATGAAGAAGGTGATCGTAAAAGAATACATTTGCATACTAATTAACACCATGTAATACACTTGCCAATATTCTTGCCAAACAAGTATTAAATAGAGTCATCATAGTAATTTATTGATGAAATGTTCTCAGTAGAAAGTAGAAATTTAGGATTAAGTGAATATAAATGCTATATGTGCTTAGCTGAACACTTTTGGAAATTTAATGACAATGAATTTAGTCAATGGTTTTCCAAAACTTTGTCCCTGAACCGGGGCAAACCGTGATTTATAACTAAATTTATAGTTCATTTACTATAACTTCGACGAACAATTTCACTTTTAATCACAACTTCATTAAAATGGAGCACTGGGAACTACTTAGTACTTGACTCAAAAACTGAAAAGTCTTAATACACCATACTAATCTTCTGGTTGTCAAAAAAGCAATGCTATGTAAAGCATTACCTGATATTTATAAGATGCTAATGCTAAAGCACTAATGATTCCATGATGTAGTTTTGCATACAACACGAAGCAGACAATTTATCCTCTGCACATGCAATGAATTTGAATTCACTATGTATATTTATTGAATATGCAAAAATCTTTACATTTGTTTCTTTTTATTTTATTTTAATACTATTTGTCATGAAGGTCTGGATATGGTAAACCTTTCTAAATAAATGTACCCTTTGCCTGTAACAGATGCCTGGTCTTAAGCAACCTTAAAATCTTCTCTGATGATGAAGAATACATCTGCTCTGACCCTCTGTCTCTCTGCAGTAATATGTCAGCCCTAGCACTCTCCTAGCACCACAAGGTTAAACCTCTCCAAAGCAATATGTAATTAAATGCAAGGACCATATTTTTAATCCTAAAAGCTATTACAGTTTCACTAGGGAGGGGGAGTCGGGCATTGTCTGAGCCTACAATAGTTTTTTTTTTTTTACCCTGGCTCTTATGTGAGGACTATAACCCATATATGTTCTTAAATGGGCAGATAAAGGGTCTTAAATATGGAAGTACTTGGGCAATTGACTGCTTTCTCTGGCTAATCCCTGTTTTTTTAATATTTTGGTCTAGAGTAGATGTGGCTTATCTTCTAACACTGAAAATTGTAATTATTCCTAATACGTGCCATCAATGTCCATCATTAATTACATATTTATGAATCCATTTTTAACCATATTACAGGGAATAAAAATGGGACTATGTGTATGAAACTGTAATTACAGCGTATTCATTTTGTACCCCTGAAGTATTAAAGTACAGAGAAAGTGTAATAATTATTCCCCAAGTTTTTATTTTTTTACCTTTGAGAAAAGCTGATTAAAACAGACCTATCACTTAGACATAATGCTTTGAAATTCGGTAAATACTTTACTTAATTGGTACTTGTAGCTTAGGCCCACATTGTTCGGATGCACTATATACATGTCTGTGTGAGAGTGTGTAGAATCAGAGGGACGACATGACACACACTCTGTTTCTGCTGTGTTGCGTTAAGCAGCCCAACTCTTTGTCCTTCTCTGTCACACCGCAAGCAACACAATCATCTGGTTCTGGACTCAATGTTAATGTATTCTCTCTTATTTGACTTTTTAATAGGCTTTCACCTAATTATCATCACATGGATCAGAACATGGGCCGAGAGAAGGGAGAAACAAAAGGAGGTCATCTTGCGTTTTGCTGGCAAGCGGCCCGCTCTTGAGCGCCCACCGTCCCACCAGCCCGTTCTAAATTTTTCCCCTTGAACACGATGTCAATATGTTGATGTGCCTGACTTTATTAAGACACTATCCAACTGATAACAAGTCCTGCTGTGTGTTACCAACATAAATAATTAGTACGGAGACCAAGGAACGGCAGGTGGCTTTTGGCACAAAGAAATAATCATACTTGATGTGGAAAATAAAGTAAAAGGAGCCATCTGTTCCCGGCAGGGAGACAGGATGGGAAAAAAACACGTTAGCATATTGTCACTAACGTTATGAAATACACAGTTAATAATTTAGTCATGGCTTCAGACTCTGGCCTCTTATTTAACAGATAGAAAGTGAGCGATGGCGGCCATGGTAATGTTTAAATTAACCTTGCCGTGTAGGCGGCAGCAGCGGTACCCAGCTTTTTATTTATTTATTTATTCATTTTTTTAAAGGAGGCCCTTATTAGGTAAGGATGCATATCTTTTTCAGATCTAATATGTGATCAACTGAGGGGCTGAAGCAGAAGAGGAGAAGCGGTAGAAGAGGAAAGAATCTTCAGTAACATAAAAATAATAATAAAGCACGCATTGGGGGAGTTTTATAAGATTTTCACACAAAAACGGTACAAGGATAGAAACTACAGGGAACTGGGTAGATATTGCACCAAACACATGATGGGTTATTTGACCCAGACAGAAGTGTTGCAGAACTGAAAACCATATACAGTTAAATCAGCCAACATGATCTCATACTTGCCAATTCAATTCAAGTAGTATGAGAAGATATGCAGGTTACGGTCAAGGTCAGGGGCGGGGTTAGCGTTCATACCTTTTTCTACAACTTGATTCATACAAAATCAAACGATTTCCAACCTAATCACCCTCTTTTTTCCCTGTACAAATTTCTCATGAGATCAGATCAGAAATTTAAGATGAAATTTGATCCCAGTGCTGGGGAAATAAGTCATGTGTTCTAGTGTTTTGGCATAACAAAGTGAGGGTCGTCAAAAGGTCACTAAACCTGAAAAGGAAAATTAGTTAAGCCTCAAGTGGCTGATGCTAAACACATTGTGACAGAACTAAAACGAATGGACGTTAAGGGGTTAAAGACAATTCGCCACTCATCCCTAGGGCTTTAGTTGAACTGGTTAAGCACCCTGAATGAGTGGCAAAACATCTCCAAGATAATAACACAAGTCCAGTAGCCCTGACTTACTACTTAACACTAAAAATCATCTGGATGACATTCAAAGACTTTCATACAGGTGCAAGACCATACAGGTGCATGGATCAGTTTTTTAGGTTCAACCAGTATTAAGAGGTTATTACAAATCAGTTAGAATCATTACAGGAGCATCACGGACTGTCAATTTTCACCTTAGCTCTTTTTATTGTTTCCACAACATGTTTTCAAAAACCCTTCACCCAGCCAATCTTGTGAAAAATCTAAAAATGAAAAACTGTGTCAGTATCAAGTCTTAGATTAGCTTGCTAGCTTTCGGTGGTGTCCATGTTAGTCTATTTGAAAGTCTACTAAGGTCAAGCAAAAAGATTACAAATGTAGGTATCCCTCACCTGTTGGATTGGTGGCATAAATGAATCAAATATATTCACCATAGAAGTTTGAATTTATTTTACGTATTTACTAAAGGCGGATGTCTATCATATAATAATAAGGGATTTTACAAATGGTGAGTGGAGACACTGCTCGCTGTATAACAATGATGTGATTAAGTCTCAGTCATTGACTAGCAGCATGCTGTCGTACTGTTACTGGGCCAATCCTCAAAGAACATCAAGATTTAATTGAATGGTTAACATCTATACAGACCTCCATAATCCAAAATTACCTTATAGATTAGAAACTACATTACAGCTGTAGAAATGTATACTGTGTCAACACAATTCTGTATGACTATCACAACCCAGACAGCATGATAAAAAATAAATAAAAAATAAATTGACCCCTTGATTTGATGCCATATTCTTTACACTTTACACTGTGTTCATGCTACACATTTGACATTTGTTAAGAATCAGATGACTAAGTTGATTTTTAAAGTACTTATGGTAAGATTGCTTTTGTAACACTCCCTAAGAACTTTGTATTCATAAAGCATTTTAAATGTATTTTAATGTATGAATGCTCATAAGTAGTTATAGTTACAAACATAACACTTTAAAAAGCATATGACTTCATAATGTCAGGTTACATAATGCATTATAATATCTTTTTATAATAACATTGTAGACACTCATTTTGTGATGCACTATAAAACAGGCTCTGGTTTGTATGGTAAGCTATAACGCACTTTGTGAATAACCAGTTGGAAGCAGCTGCACGGCTCGGCTCTGAACCATTAGCCCCTGGGCGTCAAGTATAAACACACATCGCTCAGTTTATGGATGATGTGCTAAGATAACGCTGCTACTTTAACACTTTTCTTACCTACGTTTGATCTTCTCATTTATATAGCAGTAGTTTATATTAATGTTAAATATATTGTCAAATTTTGTTAGCTAGATTTTGTGTTAACGTTATCATAGTGTTAGGAAGCTAGTTAGTGTTAGCCATCTAGTATAGTATTTTTGTCTAATTGTGTATATATATATATTGTGGTGTCGGGGGCACACGTGGTGTGCTTGTTGATTACCCGTGAGCCTCCGCGCGCCGCCGTTACGCTGTTGTTGTGGTTGGTTTGGGGGTTGTTATAAGGGGAGTTAATAAAGGGTGTGTATCTGTGTTGTTGTCTGTGTCAGCATGGGTTGAGCCAGAGTGTTATTCTGGGATTTGTCGTGCCCACCGTCAGCGGGAGCTCGGTCGGCACCGCTAACCCCCTGTCGGTTTTTCCCATGCTGAGTCAGTTCATTGGCTTAATACCAAGCTTGTTCTATGCTATAATAGTGTGTTTGCCTAATAAAGCGAGTTTTGAACTTGCAATTTCCTGAGTTCAAAATATATCAAAAGTGTATATATATACTGTATATATACACTATACAAACACTGCAAAAATTTGCATTTGCTGTGGATTTCTTAAGAAAGTCATTGATGATGCCATGGCCCATGTTACCACTATTGAGAGAACAGATGCACTGACCTACAAACAATCCACTGCTAGGACAGAGAGAATTCCTTTGGTGCTGCTCACTTATCATCCTACTAATAAAACTGAAATTATACTTAAAAACTTCCTCCAGGACAATCCCGAGACTGCTTCCCTTTTTAAGGAACCTCCATTCATCTCCTACAGATGGGACAAAAACGTCAAAGACATGCTTGTCAGGAATAAATTAAATGATCTGTCTAATAGAAACTACGGCACTCTTGCATACAACCGTTCATGATGTTCAACATGCAAATTTATTAACACAGCCACTAAAATCACAGGCCCTAAAGGACCAGTTTTTGTTACTCATCACTCCTCATGTATCACTGCAGGAGTTGTCTATTGTATCTAATGCAAGAGATGCAATCAGCTGTACATCAGGGAAACCAAGAGAAGACTGGCTGATCGTTTTGTCGAGCACCTTCGAACCATAAGAACAAAGGATTTCTCCTTTCCAGTGGCGAGACACTTCAACAGCAATGGATATAACATTAATGACATCTCCGTTTGCATTGCTAGTTGTTGTTATGGGAGCAATGAAGTG
>JAOUQW010000026.1:5729816-5741995 GCA_028565825.1 Olivaichthys viedmensis | reverse complement strand
TATTGATATAGGACGTGCTACCCAAATACTTAATTAGTACTTAACCTTCTTTATAAGATAAACTCTACTGCCACATTGGTGTAGAACCTCCGCCAGTATCTGCAACAACATACTTAGGGCTATCAATGAAAATGAAAATATTTGCAAGGTACAAGACATTTAAAAACCCAGCAAGGACTGAGTGATGTCTTCCATTGTTACCCCTAAAGTCTCAGCTTATTATTCAGTTATTCATCTTAAAACATATTATTAAGTAACTCCTATAAATTATTCAGTAACTACAGTGAAACTAATAGATATGTAGTTACGAGAGTGAGGAAAGTCTGGAAACACAGACGGCTCCTGGGAGTTTAAGGTGTTAATGATCAGAGGGCTGATTAATGAAGGCTGAATTAGACATTTAAATAGATGCAGTTGATATCAAGCATTTGGTTCATGATACCATGCTTAAGGAAGGTGAGAGGTAAGTTGTTGTTTTTTTGCCAGGGATTTAGGTTTGTGGTGCATATTATGTACCATATGTGTATATTATGCCTAGATAATATTATACTGCCAAGACATAATTTTTTGCATAATTTTTATTAGTAGGTATCAATGATTCTTTAAGCCAGTGATTTTAATTACAAGCAAGCAAAAACAGCACATGCTACAACTTTCCACAGTGGCAAAGACTGGAAGCACAAATGCATAAATGCATGTCCATCCAGGCTCATGTCCAACGACTACCAGCTGTTTCAGCCTCATATGGCACTCAGTAGGTGACAGAGCCCTCTACTGGTTGGAGTCAGTATTTTCTTCTCCACAGCTGGTTGTTAATAAAGCAGCACAGTATCTCATATCTTACTAGTCAATCTATTACTTATAAGAACAAGAGCACCATCCATACTAATCAGCAACATACGAGAGCCAAGTTGCCTTCATAAGCTTAACAATGTAAAGAGGATGAACTTGAAACCATCCTTTAAGCTGCTTTCATACTGCAACAGTGCAATTACTATATTGAGGTCAGGATGCAATGGCAGCATAGCATTGATAGCATCACTGATCAGCTGAAATGTATTACAAAATGTTTACAGCAGACCTCTTCAAGGAGTGTATATGATTAGCAAAATTCAGCTAAAAATGTGATAAAGCATTTTGATAAAAATGTGTCATATAATAGTTTGGTGAATATTAAAAGATTCTTTCGATTTGTGTAAGTGATTTTGTGTAAGTAACATTTGTGTCTCACACAGATACCATATAGATTTATTAAATGTTTTTTTTTATGAATTTGATGCTTTTTTTATTTTGAAGATAATTCTATATCTATAATGGGTTTACCCTGTAAATATGAATCACAGTCCACAGTCCCTTCATTATAGGAATATCATAAGTAAATCTGATGCAAATTTTTTCACTTCTACTTTGTACTATTATGTAAAATCTTTTTTGAAAGTTGATATTAATGGACATTAGAGAAATGTCAATATGACAATCACATAGGTCAAACTGTTTTTAAGAGATAATTGTGTGTCCGCAAGCATATGTATCACATGTGTATCACAGCATTCGTACCCTGTATAGGTCCTTGGAGTCCATTAAATTTTTTATGCAGTTAGTTATTTATTTTAATTCAGTGTACAAATGGGCTTTAATGGCTGCTTAGACTACGGTGCTTGTAGTAGTGATTGTCTTTTCCCCCTCTCGACCAAGTAAAATGTGATTGATGCATATTTAAGCTAGAGAAACATTTCCACATTTTACATGAGAGATTCCTTAAGCAAAGTGAATGGGCTCAGTGACAGCACACGGAAAGCTCTAATGGATGGGCCATAATTTATTCCCTGCATGTGCAAAGACAGGGTCAGATAGTTAACCCGAGATAGATAGGGTCTTTTAGGTGTAACAGGCAAAGGAATCTAGGATTTAATATGAAAGTGTCATGTAAGACAGTGGAAGCTCCATTTGTTATTAAACCACTCCAGTATAACCAGGCACTGAGGTGTTACATTTAAAATCAATTCCATAACAAAACAATTATCCTAATAATAACAAAGTTATACAAGGCCATTACATATACATGAACATTCCTGTACTTTGTAATATGCTTTGTCCCAGTTGGAGCTCTCAAGATACCTTGCTCTAAGCATAATACTATCACTCCTTGCTGCTTGGCGAATAGTGCAGTCAGTCAGAGAAGGGCAGGCTTATAGGGAAAAGGCCTCAGGGAAAAATTTGAGTCCGTTTGTCAGAGAAAGTACCAGAGCTTCAACCTGCGTCACTTTACATTCCTGTACACTCCCCATGATCCTCCCCATTCCTGACTAGCCTGGAGACAAAATCATAGTCGAGGAGGCCTGCAACAGCACACGGGCCTGACAAATGATTGATTCCTTCCTAATTCTCTCAAATAAGATATGTGGAGATGAAGCAGGGCAGAGAGAATAGGCTGAAGCGGAGAGTGATTAACTATGCCACGCTGTATCAGGTAAACTCCCGGTTTGGAGCTTAACCGGGCGTGTCAGTGTGACTAAATGTTATGCTGTCAGTTTGGGACAATGGGGTTTGTAATAAAGCGCAGTCACCATCATCTGCATCATTGAAAGGATTTGCAACTCAGTACAATATATGACTGTATATTTAATATTATGTACAATAATTAACATCTCCCTAAAACGAGTAGACTGTGGGATGTAATTCCTATATGTTTCACGCAATATAGATATAGAAATCTTTTCAAATTAAAACTGACCTTCTGCACTTTAATCTCAATGTCATTGCTTCACTTCATATCCAATGTGCTCCATATCCAATACAGAACCCAAAAACAACAAAAATTATGTCACTGTCCAACCACTTATGAACAGCATTTTATGGCCTAACGATGGTTGAAGAGAGGAGAAGTCATCATGTCATCATGTTAATTGTCATTTAGGTGCTTATAAGACAGCATGCAAGAGAAGGGGCACATTTTCAACCAATATAAAACAGAATATCATTAAATAAATCATGGCTTAACTGCATTTGACAAAGTTGGGCTATTTATCAAAATTCCTGTCAAATCATTGTAATGCTGTCAATCAAAACAATGCTGAATATTTACAAGGAGTAAAACTGGTCACTGAGTATGTAAAACTTGTCATTTAAGCATATTCAAGCCCACCCCACCCCACATATGAGGAGTAGAGATTCCTCATTCTGCTTCAATCCCCACTTGCTTATCAACGATAATGAGTCCATTAATGTGCTAAAGCAACATGAAGGACAAGAGGAATAGCTAGCATTAGAGCCAGACTGCCTCTTTTGAGCTGGACCTGGACTGCTGCTATGCCTCGGTTTTAACAAGCATCCCACACAACACATGACTGGTACCCTGATTTTCACACTTCACAACTTTAATTGCCTGTTTTTCTTAAGTGATTTTTTTCCCTCATAGATACAATATGATTTTGACAAACTTGTACCTCTGTGGCTATAATGTCTTAAAAACATAAGTGAAGCTCTGATTCTAAAAGCAACAATAATAGTTCAAACCAAGATTTGGAATATATTATAGTATTAGTATGGAATATGTTATGAAGTTTATAGTTTGTTTACAACCCCCAGTAAAAGCTGAATAAATGTAACTCAAATGTATAACAACATTTGCTAGTATCTATGAGTGTTGTTTATATAAAAGACATTATATAGATGAACACTTAAGACATTATGACGTTTGTAGCGTCAAAGAATCAATGCCACTCAAATTCAAGGCTCCGCCCACTGCCATCCCATTTTCACCTTCACCTAACAAGTGTCTCCTCCAGTAAACCACACTCGGTGTTTACAAATTAAAACAATTTAGGTTGTGCCAGGTCCAATTCATCGTCTCTGGCAATATTTCTGAATTGGTTAAGTATTCAGTCATTCCGGTGGAACGAGGTGAAGGCACAAGCTAATAGTTCATTTCTGGAGTCTCTTAGCAGGGAAGCCAGAACCTGGGCAAACAGCAGATGTGATGGACCAGTTTCAAATTGCAGATGATAGATGCAAATTGCCGGCTTTGATCGCTTTCCAGTGTCCAATCTGAGTTTTAGAGAGGTCTTGATTTTCCTCTTCTAAGCATTGTATAAGCTCATTGTGCTCATGTGACACTGCCTAAGCATTTCACATGTTTTAAGGAAACACTCAATTTACTGTTGCTTTGCCCATCATTATTCAAAACTTTCAGCCAAACTAAACCTCCCCTGGGATGCCTGCATAAAGGTGCTTTAAATACTGACGATTTGTTATGTAATTGTCAGATAACAATCTACTGCTGACAAAGACATCCTCTTTGTCTCAGAGCACCGGTGTTGGGATATAAATCATTGGTTCTTCATTAATTTTAGGGAATTTTCAAAAAGCTGAAATATGAAGGAGCAGGGCAGGAGATGTGTTGAAAAAATGTAACCAGATAACTATAATGTGAATATAAAACACTGTTTACAGAATAAACATGGTTGGCAGTTCTTAATCCAACTGGCCACAATAGTGATGTGTCCAGTAGTGATGCTTTCATTGGCAGACCTTTAGTGAAATGAGAAAGCAACTGAGAGAGGCATATTAAGCGCATTTCTGTAAGATTAATCCCTCTCCCAGTCAAGTGGGAATTGAGAACAGCCTTCAGAGAGACTCATAAAATACACAGATCCCTGTCTAAGAATGAAGTTTTCTGGAATAAAGAACAGGTTTAAACTTAAAATGCTGGACACATTAATAAAAAAAACATTAACTTAGAAACTAAGTAGCTCATTCTTGAGTTTGGCTAATAGTGTGTTCAATAACCTGTCTTGTAAGTGATGAATTCCAGAATGTGTGGAGAAAAAGGATGTCAGCATTGTTGATGCAAGGGCTACTGATTTCTTATAATCACCTCTAAAGACTTGACTAAAAGGTGTTTGGGGGAATTACCTCAGGAAAAAATGACACCTTGAAGGGGAAATGTGTCATCTGACTGAATGATAGGGAACCTACTGTTCAAAATCCCATCCTAAAGGAATCCACAACCGCCATTATAGGGCAGCCTGTGATCGCTAAACTCCTTTAAACAGCAAGTGCACAGTGGCATGCAAGGGGGAGTGATGTTATAAAAGGCAATAAGTGTAATTACTCCTGTTGCTAATTGGTCTTGTAAAATTGATGCACCCCTCTTCATTATCAAGCCGTGCGCCAGTGCTAGCCCGCTCCCGATCAATTATTCAGGCCCATTTGCCTTCGAATCTGTCACTGACACTTAGTGAGCGAGAAGCTTGTAGTGCCACCTGGAGACACCATGGGGGTCGGCCCCTGGGAGAGAGCCACTCTCAGCAAGTCTGTTTCTTGTGTGTTCTTTTAGTATGTCACTAAGAATTGGAGGGAACCTTTTTGTGGC
This sequence comes from Olivaichthys viedmensis, assembly GCA_028565825.1. NCBI lineage: Eukaryota > Metazoa > Chordata > Actinopteri > Siluriformes > Diplomystidae > Olivaichthys > Olivaichthys viedmensis. Next base: position 5,736,621 of record JAOUQW010000026.1, on the reverse strand, counting down.
CAGGATTTCCCCCTGGTCTTAAATAAATGAGCGCATGCCTTATGGGGTCTGTGTTCTGCCCCGAGGTCTTTTTGAAATACAACATGTATTCCTTAATGCAGAAATGTAAAATGGGGAAGGTAAGTGGTTATCGTTTGAGAAGGAAGCGGTTCACAAAGTCACAAAGACTCAGGAGCTACAGCACTAATGCCGACAGGTTGAACTGCATTAATGTATGTTCTGATAGTGACCATAGAGAATTAAACCTGTCAAGTGCAACGGTTGATTGTATTTTATTTGGACAAAATTATGCATCTTTTTTCTGAATGTCTAATATATTGCCACAGTCTTAGAGCAGGAAGAGGCTGAAAGTAAAGGCAAATTGTTTTCGAGACATTGCTGTTCCAGGCCACAGCAGGGGTCACATCACAGACAGACAAGGTCAATGTAGGCTAATCCACAATCAAAAGGTCAAAATGCAGGGAAACTCGGTCAAAATCAGTAACACTAGAATGAAGACTTGGGAAAATAGGGAACCAAGGTACAAAGTTCTTCTCACATTTGGGCAGCTGTCAATAAAATGTCTGCTCAGAGAAGAAACTTCTATTTACTGTGGCACCCAAACAAATGATGTGGACCACCAACTAGCAATAGGTGTGGCTAATAGTTACCTCATGTTATTTAGCTCGCAAACTTGGCAATTGGTTCTAATTACACATTAAAATATTTAATTATAAATATTTATAAAATGTTTAAAAAATCATTAGCCTAATGTTGAATGGCTAGCAAACTGGTTTTAATTGCACTATATAATAGTTAGTCTAATGTTAGCTAGATTGCTAGCAAACTTTGCCACTGATTTTAATTACACAATCTAGTGATTAGCTAATGTTAGCTTGTTTGCTACTGAACTCAGTTACTGGTTTTAATTACACAACATAATAGTTCGTCCAATGTTAGCTAACTTCTAGTGAACTTGGCTAGCTACTTAACATCAGAGCGCTACTACTAAAGCGAACTATTATATTGTGTAATCAAACCGGTAGCTGAAGCTGGGAGCAAGCTAGCTAACATTAAGCTGTACACAATACACTGAACACACTGAACACAACTCAACACAATACAGGTGAGCAAAACTAGACACAAGTGTAAACAATAATGAGCCTGAGGAAAACAGGAGTCTCACAAGAAGGTTTTGTGACAACATATATCTGTAAAATATTTCATGTTTGATAGCTTGATTATGGCTTTAAATGTACCACTCCTTTGTCCCTGTCACTAGTGCTGATTCAAGTGCCAGTTTAAATAAAGTGAACATGGCCAGACTCCTTTAAACACACATTGTGCTGATATTGCACAGATTAAGCCTATGAGCATTACTAAAGGTGAATCATCAGTGGCAGTGTAATTGAGTCCAATGCTAGGCTTGGTTTAAAAAACCCACTGGAGGTGATTTTAGAATGTTGTATCACATCCAAGTTGGAAAAAGGTGAGCAGAACGAGGTCAGTGTGTGTGTGTGGGTGTGTATGAGAGAGAGAGAGATAGCAGTAGATCCATGGCAGCTGTTTTGTTCAATGTTTCATACTCTCAGCCCCAGCTGCCTCGAATGAAAATTAATATTGCAGGGGGCCTTCCACTCAGGACGGGCATTGTCACATACGCTGAGTATCAGCTCTTCTCCCTAATGACACAAGCAGAAAGGACACTTTTCACCCTCTCTCACTCTCTTCCTCTCTCCCTCTACCTCCCGGAGACAATCCACAGGACCGCCTGTCCTATCCGATCTGGTATCGGGAACAGTGCAAACGAGTGCAAACGGTGTCCTCCAATGGAACAACAAGAAGTCTCCGAAAATCTCCAGACTGCTGACATAGGCTTCTTTGCTTCCCCTGGTCAGCTCGAGTGTTGGCGTTGCTGTAAAATGTGCCCCCTGGCTGACAAGCATGTCACACACGCACAGCTGTGGCAGAAAGAATAGTGTGGGTGTGCAATAGCAACCGGTGGAGGGAAAGACTCTTATTGTTGGAGAAACGATGGTCAGTTTGAATAGAAAATTGAAATAACTGTCGCATCTGAATATCAGCTGTAATTTATGTCAATGTATTTTGTGCCCGTAAACATGGTCAAGTAGTTACAACAGTGACACTGAAATTTGGGAAACCACTTGCGGTTTTGAGAAACATAGGCAATTCTAAGTGCAGTGCTTACAATATAATAACAGCACACTGTAATATAATTTATATAATATAATCATCATTATAACAATATAATCATTAATGATCAATAATGATCCTTTAACTGTTAAAAGTCTCATCACTAATAAGGTCCAATAAGTGTTTAATGATCTATGAATATGATTAACATAGTATATTACCTATTGCGGGCAACACTCCAAGCTTTTTTACATGAATGAAACTGGTGTGTAATATCACATTTGAAGTCATACTGTTAATATGCTCCACAGGGTGCACATGGCACTCGCACACAGAGCGGGTGAAGTATGTTTGGAAGTGCTCTGTCCATGTTGGTTCAGCTGTATAAGAAAAACAGATGCTGAACTATCCCAGGCGCCTCGCATGTCTCCTGAGATCTATCACAGGGGAAAATAGAGTTGCCATCTAAGCCTGTAGAGTCACTATGGAGACGCTCGGACAAAGACATCTGCAAGATGGCACGCCACACAATTCCATCAGACACACACACACACATACACACGCTGTCAAACATGCATACGCCATCACACACAGTCTATTCAACATACATTTACATGTGGATGCTACACATACAAGTAAAAAGAATAGTATAGATATGGGGTGCTCACTCACTCACTAACTTTATTTATTTGTTCTTCTTTATTTACATTTACTATTTGGTACAGATAAAGTCATCACCTTTATTCATATAGCACATTTAAAGGCAAATGAATTATTTATATTTACTTAAAACTGAGGAAAGCTTTGAGAAGACAACCTTTTCTAAAACCTTTAAGATACAATTTAAAATTTAGAATTGGTCTAAAATTGTTAAGAACTGAAGGGTCTAGACTGGAACACTGGAGGCTGGATGACTGCTTGTTTAAAACAGGATGGAATAGTGGTACTGGTTTGGTTTATTATGGATGAAAATCTGGGACTGATAGTGTGCAGAATGCCTTTAAGAAACATTGGGAACACATCCAAAGTACAAGCAGTAGTCCTCATATGCAGAACAAAATCAGTCAGATAGGACTGCGACACAGGCTCCAACTGGTTTAGGAGGGCAGAACATTTAGGTAAATCAGAATGGTCATGGGCTAGAGATGAAATATGTAATCTTATGTTGTCAATCATGGCAATAAAAAAGAGCTCATACAGTCTCCATTACTAGTCTCCATATTATGCAAAAATACACATATTCCATGGCCATCACATATGGTCTAAACTAACAGCGCTCTCCTTCCTCCTAACTTGATTACTTTCAATGGTGTGATTTTTCCACAGACAACTAAAATTTGCCCCTCGATTGGTGCATAAGTTATTCTTTCTCCATTTCACTCCTCTCCTCTCAATTTCTCCCCGAGAAAGCCAGACGGACATTGAGTTTCAGAAAACAGTTTGTCTCATGTCGGAATCTCTTGCTGCTACAACCCCCATATGGCCATATATAAGGAGATTTAAAAAATCCCATCATTGTCATCTTCCTGTGTCAACTGACCATTTATTCATTCTCTTCTCATGACCTCACTGAGAAATAACAACAGCGACAAAAGTATATTGAATAATTATCTTCAGATTAGTGCATTATTTCTCTCATAAATGTCAGAGGAATGCCATTTCCTATGAATAGACTAGGCAGAATTGTAGTCAGGAAGAACTACTAAAAGGCATAAATCAGGAAATAGCAATATGACAATAACATCAACAGCTCAGACTATGCAACGAAGGGCAAAACTTCTCTAAGAAACAACAGCAATGACAGAACAGGTGCAATTATAATAGAAGTCCGTGGATGTAGTGCAGAATGTTTTGTTTATAAATATTTTTTAATATTTAGATATTTAAATTAAGAAACTAGTTCTGTGTGATTGTTAATGTTTTATTTTGTAATGTTTAATTGTTCCCTTTGTTTCTGTCTCTGTTTTGATTTCTGTCTTCTGTTGTTGTAGCTCAGCACTGATGTCAACAGAGCAAAATATCACAGAACTAACATTAGTGATAAACAGCATGGCCCTTTGTGCCTGGCCCCCCACATAAAGCATGGTGGATTTGACAGTGCTAAAGCTGATTTATGGGTTCTTGGGGGAGCGCTAGTGAGCAGTGGGCAGTGGGGTTCACCATAATGCCTCAGTCAGAATTAATAACAGCAGCTTCCTTCTAAATGTGGGATGCAAAACAGACAGTTAATTATAAGCCAGCCTTTGGTTTGGGAGTTAATGAATTTCAAAGTACATCAATTATGAGCTAATTGGGTTACATGCCTGGATCCGGAGGAGTGCCCATTGAAGGGTACAGGCTTCAATGTATTTGTCTTTTATTCATTTTCTCCCGTCTATAAACTACAAATGCATTTCTTAATTTCTCACTGTCTGTCTCTATATCATGTATGGAAGGTTTTCACATCAGTCATTCTGACACCTCTGTTGTGTAGAAGATCACAAAGGGTATCGGGATGCTTGGATCATTTATGTCTAGAATATAATAAAACTATGAATATTAGTGTATTTAAAATTATAATATATACATTTAATATATATTTAATATTTTAACATTTTATAGTAATATTTATAGTATAGTAATATAGTAATATAGTAATATTTATTTTATTTATCTTTTTAGACATTATTTTTCTTTTTATAAAGGGTAAACACAAAAAAAACAGTAAGAGTGCAATTAAGAATGTACATATAAAATATGAAATATAATATAAATATAACACATCACTTTTGCCTTTTCAAGGCATACAAGATAAACCAATAGAATTCAATTAAAGAATCAATAAAAGTCATATTCAAAAAGCCACAACTTGTCTGGGCTTACCTTTCAGATATGTCCACAATTAGTATTCATAAGGTGCAAAACAAATTGGGTGTACAACAGACACAGTCAAAATATTGTAATGTTAATGTCTCATGACCTACTAGTATACTTCTTCTTTTTTCCTCCACCAGACTCTTGTTTACCATCAAGTGGTGTCGGGCAGATTGGCCAGGACAGCCTTTAACATGTCACCGTGTTCTGCTCATATGAAAAGGATGACCTTCAGATAATGAGAGCTGCCTGCAGGGCCCCATCACCTGCCTGGGAAGACCTCCACAGCTGCGAGTGTCTCGTTCTCCCGCTTTTTTTTTCACTCTCACCCACAATCTCTCACCTGGTGTGCCGCAGGGTTGGGGGTGAGAGCTATCACGAGACTTGCCCACCCCCAACCTCAAGCTTTTGTCTAACTCAGCTGCTAAACAACACCAGAAATGGGGAAAAACCGAAAATTTACTGTGGATAGGTAGCAACTCAGTAAAAGCAAGACTAGATACTGTCTTCATGGCTTTGTTTGAGAGCAATATCATATGCTCTCCTGCAACAAAGTAAACTTAAATATTGGATTTTATTCTCTCAGCGTTTTTTAGCATGATAGAATGGTAGCTCTAAACGTACTGTATTTGTTTAAAAAATGTAATACAACTAAGACTAGGTTACATAATACATCAGTTACTTTCCACAGTACACAATAAATAGTCTAGGGTATAAACTATTAGATCTATGTGGCATCACATTATGTTTTCACTGGCATAAAACCATGATAGAATACAGATTATTGTAACATGTGTGAGCCAGAGTCAGTTTATCTAAAACTATAGTTAAAAACCACAGTCAAGGCACAGGCAGACAGTCATCACAGTTAAACCCATAATTGTAACCCATCCTGACAGACAGGGATCAAAACCAGAAAACAGCTAACACATGACTAGGACTGGGAACTGGAAAGCAAAAGAATATGGGCCGAAAACAACTTTGTAAACTAAGAAAATACTGCTTAAAAATAAAAGACTTCCCAAAGACACAATATAAACCTAAAGGTGTACATAGAGACTAAAATGCCTAATTTTGAGGTACAGGTGGCATCAATGATCAGGGTGCACATAATTTCGGAGCTGGAGCACAAATAAGGAAAACAGGAAGTAAACCAAAGGGTTCTATTGTCTACTTAACAAACAACTTAACAACTTACTTACTGTCTAAACTGATATTTTACTAGTCACCCTCATTAATAGCTTTTAGGGTTAAAAACACATAAGTTTACTGCCATGGCATGAGTTATCTCTGCAAAGTTCTATTAAGCTTTAAAATTTTAAGGTTTCCTATAAAGTCAACTTATGGCATTTTACAGTGTAGACAGTCAACGCCTGAATTATTAGCAACCTTCATGAAGATGAGCAAAAATTATTGTATAATCACATTAAGAAAAATGGTAGCAAACCAGAGGGTTCTGTGACTTGTATCTATTCAAATATTAACCATAACACTTCTATAACACTTGAAGCACAGAACAACGACCCAGCAAGTAAGACCACCCCACTTCTCACCGACTAGGTACTTTGTCTAACTACAGCGGATGTCAGGAAAACGCTGTCCAGAGTTAACCTGCGAAGGCTGCCGGTCCTGATAACATACCTGGTGCTCAGAGGATGTGCAGATCAGCTTGCGGATGTCCTAACAGACATCTTCAACACCTCCCTGAGACAGAGTGCTTCAAGATGACCACCATCATCCCTGTGCCTAAGAAATCGTCTGTGTCCTGCCTCAATGACTACCGGCCCGTAGCACTCACACCTATCATCATGAAGTGCTT
>JAOUQW010000026.1:5697767-5726372 GCA_028565825.1 Olivaichthys viedmensis | reverse complement strand
CCCTTAACCCTCCCTGCTCCAGGGGCGCTGTATCATGGCTGACCCTGCGCTCTGACCCCAGCTCACCAACATGCTGGCATATGCAAAGAATCAATTTTCACTGCACTGTACATGTGACAATAAAGGAGCATTCTTTAAAAATAAAAATAAAAATAAAAAAATTCTTCTGTAACACAAAATTCCCATTTTTGCCCTGCCAATAAAGCACCTTGAAATGAACTGAAGGTGTGTGTGTGTGTGTGAGACATAGACTGTCTATAGAGAAAGTCAGAGTGTGTGTGAGAGACAGCATGAGAGAGTAAATGAGTGTGAGTCATATAGAGACGGTGAGTGTGTGTGTGTGTGTGTGTGTATGAGAAAGTCGGGAAGAATGTACATCAATGTCAGCGTGAATAAAAGAAAAGCGCGTGCACGTGCGCGCGCGCCCCTGAGGGCGTGACGGCACTCGGTGGGCGTGTCGAGCCGGGCGCAGTTTGCTGAGTGCAGTAGAAGGTGAAGCTGAACTCGGCGTTCTTCGCCTGCAGATTTTTTTTTCTCCCACCCACTGTTCCGTCTCAAGTCTGGATGTCCTCCACACTCAGACCTTCTCCTCACACGCAGCGTTAACGTCCAACAAACCCCGAGGTTTTCTTCGGTGGGTGAAGAAGTTGCGTGTTTCCCCGAGCACACCTGGGGCAAAGATATCAGTACCGTCACAGGTACAAAGGATCCGGAAGAACTGGCACTTCAAGTTTGCAATCTTTCCAACGTGGACCTCGTATTTACCTGCTGCTTTTAACACACACACACACACACACACACACACACACACACACACACACACACACGTTCAGCATGATGGACTTAAAGAAAAGGAAGATCTTTATCCTCGTGGATGTGCTGTGCGTGTTTGTCGGTAAGTCTGACTGATTAAGGGCCACGTCCCAAACCGCATTCTAGACTACTAAATAGGATGTTAAAGGAAACAATACGCCGTCAGTGATTGCGTACTTTTTTTTCCCCCCGGCATACTATTTATTATTGCAGTATGCAGGCCGGGACGTAGCTTTGGGTCTTTGGTCAGTGGTGTCACTTTGAGTGACTACACAGGTAACAATCATTATAGAGTTAAGTGCAAAAAGTTTGCATCTCCATGGTGTCGGGGTTGAAGGAAAGAAAATGTATCTCTATTTTACAATTTATCTACACACAAAAAAAGAAAGAAGAGAATTCCAAGAAGTAAAAAGGAAAAAAAAAAAAAAGGAAATGTGGGTCAACCTGCAATAAGACATCAGCAGAAAAATTGTTTGAAAAGAAACAAGTTAAAATATTTGTCGTGGCCTTCTTGGTCTCCAGACCTGATTTGAGGAAAGCAGTGTATGACATCTGGCCCGAGTTGTAACAGATGTGTTAATAAACATCTGCAAAAATGAATTGGAATTAAAGAATTGGAGCAGGTACGAGTCGAGTGCAACATTGTGCATTCCCTTAGGACAAAATCAAGAAGACAAACATTTTCACAAGTAACGAAATGGTCTGAAAATCAACATGATGACAATTTTTGTTGCTTGTAATAATGAAGGAAGATGCATATATAAAAAAAAAAAAAACACAACAACAACACACTAAATGTCTTGTTGGTATAAATGAAATTTCTTAGTCGTCTTCATTTTGTCGTAAGGGTATGCAAACTTTTGCACTCTACCATACATATAAACAGACGTATGGTACAAGAAAAATTCAGTATATAACATATGCAGACCTTGCAACCACCGGCGTGACTAAGTACAACAGGCATGTTGGTGTGGCAGATCGAAACATGATTGCAATATTCGGGTAAAGTGCAGTGCAGTTGGTATGCACAGATGTAAATTGCCAGTGTGATATTATATAACGTGGAATCAATGTCAGTGTAACTGAGACACAGAATCAGTGTTCAGTGGTAAATAAAATGGTAGCGCAATATGTATGAAATGTTATGAGCAGAAGTCGCAAGGTATTGCACATTTGTGTTTCCCCTCTGCCACACCAAACTCAATTTATCAGCTCATTGCAAAGTTCTTCGTCAGGTCACAATGGGTGTGTTGGAGCAGAGAAACGCACAAAAATGTGGTGTCATTTGATTGTAAGTTGTCGAAGTGTTGGAGCCCAAAGGTTTCCAATCCTTATAAACCCACAGCAGTCCGGATCATGATCCAAGTCGTAAAGGACTGTAAAATTGAAAATCTCCATTCGGCCTTCAAGAACCCCCAGCCAGATCAGATTTTTGTTCCCTTCCACCTCCTGATGCCCCTGAATTAGTTAATGAACGGCTACAGAGCTCTGGATTACCTCGATGATGTGTGGTGGAACTGAGTAAATATGTGGACTAGCTGAAGGTTTCCAAGGACGGTGTTGAACCACTGATGTAAAATACTCATTACCTGTGCTGGGAGCTGGAAGAGATGTGGGCCGGTTGTGGTGTCCAAACCCTAGATAGGAAATCTCTGGCTTAAGTGATCTACTGATGCATTGGAACCAACACATGCAATGCGTATATTCTAAGCTCTGGAAAGTAGATCAAGCACGGGGCATGCAGGCTTGAGTTTTAGGACGTCCTGTCACGTTTCGCCATTTTACTTGTTATTGACAAAGCAGTCATCTGGCTGTGGAGGGTTAGAATTAAATCCAAACAGTCAGTTAATTGTCTCTGCCTATTTTATGAGATCGAAACATTTTAAGTGAAGTTTGTGGTACTTTACACATTTGAAGAGGTGAAATGAATCATGGATGTTATCTTTGCATGCCCCTGTGGACTCCTATAACCGTTTGCATGTAAAATAGTGGCATCATGCGAGTTTCAGGTTCTAGTCACCAATGCCTAATTGGAGCCCCAATCAAAACAGTTTTTTGCTCCCCAATGTTGGAATAAGTTTTGTCCCAAATAGTGTTCTCACGCTCAAAACCTGAGAGATGTACACGGCTTTGCCATTCATTTGACGAAGAATTTCACCCTCGGCACAGTGGAAAACGGCACCTTGTTTTCCGAATCACTCCAATTTCTAGAAATATTTCCTGCTATTCTTCTTTGCTGACTTTATGCTTTCCTCCTGTTGTCTCTTTACTGTGCTAATGCTTTACATCACTTGCCTCAAAAAGTTCACACATGAGCTTCTCGGGAATTGTACTAGTCTCGTCCCAGAGATGATTGTCGCGTCAATTTCCCAGGATTTCTACTCTGGCTATGTCCACAATTAATTAGCGTTCTGATTAATTAGCATTGATTTTGAATGTAAAAGTGCATGTGTGAAAGGGCTAAAGTAAAGTAAAACTGCTCCAAATATGTGGATAGCATTTAATGAATTAGGACAACAAAAAAATCTAATGCTGATGATATTAAACTCCTAGACCAGATTCTTCTTCTGTAATAGACCCAATTTTTTGCTTTCTACTAAGTCAAGCCACCCTTCTTGGGTTATGGAACCGGTGGCATAAAAGCCTTCAAATGATAGGCTTTTATGCCATTATCTGTATGATAATGCCCATCACTGGCAAGTCAGAAGATACAATTAACATACAGTGGGGTCCAAAAGTCTGAGAGCACAGGTCTTGACAAATCCACCACCATGTTTCCATTTTTTGATCCACTGTGGTATCAATCTCTCTTCTGTTTGTCTCCTTACATAAACCCTTCTGTTACTGCCATAAATCTCAAACCTGGATTCATCAGTAAATAGGACTTTTTTCCAGTGATCCACTGTGAAATTCTGGTATGTATTAGCCCATGACGAGTGTTTAGCCTTGTTTCCCTTCCTGAGAAGTGGTTTAGAGACTTCTGCTCGTCCTTTGAGAACACTACTAGCTAGCCTTCTTTTGACAGTACTTTTGCTGATTGTAGTCTCTCATTCTTTATTCAGCACATTCTGTATCTGTGATGAAGTTGCTGTTCTCTCTCTCAGTAAACAAAACTTTATGTATTGGTCTTCTGATGGTGTGTTCACTTTTGGTCTGCCTGATCGTGCTTTGGATACAACTGATTCAGTTTTCGAAAAGAGTTTTAGAGTGCCATACAGTGGCAATGAAAAAAATCCCAAATTTTCAATGTGGTCTCAGACTTTTGGACCCCACTGTATATAACAAGCATTGACAAGAGTTGTACTCAACCAGTTGTACTTGGCACTGGCAAGTTGCCACTGTTGGGGCCATGAGCAAGGCCCTTAACCTTCTCTGCTCCAGAGGCACCGTATCATGGCTGACCCTGTGCTCTGACCCCATCTTACTAACAAAGCTAGGATGTGCGAAGAAAAGAATTTCACTATACTTGTAATTGTATATGTGACAGTACAGGCTGCTTGTCTTGTCTTGTATGTTAGTTGCTCGTTCTGAACTTTGCATAGTGTCGGCGGTGTTGCTACAGTAAACAATAGCATTTTCTTCACCATGTTCTCTGCAATCAATGCAGTGAAATGACATCAAGTTTGTCCCATAACTTTATCATGAGTGTGATGCGTATGCCACAAGACATCCCTTTTTTTTATTGTTGTTGTTATAGGATGACAGAGCTAGTTAGACTGAAAGTTTTGCATCAGTAAGTCATGATTTTTCTTTTTTCATGATTTGTCTTTCAAGGTGAAAACAATCCTAATTATTAACAATCTAGGTCAAAATAAAGCCAGACGATTATCCTTTTGCTTGCTTTTCAGTAAGCCATCACACTATATGACAAAATGTGTTTCTTTAGTCGAGTGCAGGTATTTACCCTTTCAACTTGTTTGTGTGGTTTCCCACCCAAAGCCCAAAATATTTTGGAGGGTTAATCTGTTTCATCGCTTACTGACCCAAGCTAGGAGCCAAGAGAAAGGCTGGGCCCACCCCACCTTGTGCTTTTTTATTCGCAGAGGATAAAGTATTTATAATCACTGGATTTTATATCCACCAAAACAGCTTGGGCCCATCAGCAAATTGCGACGGCATATGGTATAGGTTTATGATTCATCTGGCACTTGCATAGCAATGAGGGCCCATCATCCATCGGCAAACACGGAGAAAATATTGTAATGTTCAGCGATGCCAGCGACAAGGAAGAGGTGCGTGGGAAGGCTGTTTGCTTGAGAACTTGGAGCAGCTGAGGTAGTAAAGCGCGTTCTCTTGGCCCTGCTCTCCCATGGCCAGGTTGGATTAAAGTTGGCGTTTGCTCCAGATACCCTGAGCTGGACCAATCTGGAGATGAGCGATCTGCCTTAACACGACTTCACAAACAAAAAGAGAAAGACCATTACATATGTGATTACAGTTATGTGCCATTACAGTGTTGCCTTCCGGAAATAGAGCTGATTTTAGAGTAAATCTATTTCCAAGCATCAAAATAATTCCTCATTTTGAATGTTATTGTCATTTTGTGGTCTGAAGCTAATCTGAGAATTATTCCTCATTGGTTTTGTAATCTCCAAAATAACATTAAGTTTGTGCTCTACCAAATTTCAAAATGGAGGATTCTTTTAAAACACTAATTCATCATGTCTAATAGAAAAGCTATCAGACAGTATGAACACTTTTCTAATAATTCACAGGTACCTGAGAGTTCAACATCATTTTAAACCACATAACAGAGCTGCACAGTTCTTTTCATTGTAAATGCAACTGCACTTTGAGACTCTGAAGACTGTGAAGACATTTCTAACAAAACAAAGGAAAAAAAACACTACCAAACAATGATCTCACAAAGATTGGTCAAAATGTCACCTCACATAGGTTGCACATGATATGCGCAATCACCAACATTAGCACAAATTTCCATAACATCTGCTCGCAAATTTTAAAAGCCTTTGAACCTTCTTGTGATGCTGGGCTTTAAAATGTGATGACAGAACGATCACCTCTAGCCATCTTTTCTCTCCATGTTCATTAAATGAACTTTCCTGACCAGCAGCAAGGTGACTCTATGTGCTGTGTTTGAGGCGAATAAACGCTCCTCGCTTTGGATTGGCTGTGAGGCTCCTCGGTCATTTTCATTGCCAGGTTGAGTGGAACCAAAGGCTGCATGCACAATATTTTTACTCTCATCCAAGGGCCTTTGGTAAACCGACATTTGTATGTTGGGTTTTTAGCATTAACAGACGGAGCTCTGGCCCTCCAGCACTGATGTGAGTGTGTTGGCGTCTGAGTCAGTGCATGCCTGCTGGTAGTTCACCGCACATATTGTGCTGAGCCTTTTTTGTGCAGTCTGCTTTTCTAGTAGGTGCTTTTAATACCCAGGTACCATCAAAAAGTCTGCTTTATAAACTGAAAATATGTTTAACCGCATGTACTGTGCTCCAAAATCTCACAAAACATTGTTCATGAGATAAAACATGATTCAATTCAGTTTTACAACTTAAATATACGGTCAACTCCATAATTATTGGCACCCTCCAAGAGGCAAAAATGACTGTGTAAATAAAAAATCCTCTTTAGACACAATTATTCAAATTTTCAACTCAAGCAACTGGAGAAACTACTAACCTTTCCACTAACAAAAATCACAGAATATTAAAATCTTAATCATCATTTTTAAATACTAATATTTTCTCTTAAAAACATGTGGAACCACTAAACACATTATTGACACCCCTAAACAATATACAAAATAAAAACATTTTCATGAAGGGTGCCAATAAATTTGACGTTGACTATAGATCTCCATAATTCAGTTCAAGTCATGGACATTACATCCTAAATCCAAACTGTTTAGCGACTCACCAAAAACATCTGATTATGTCCTTAGTGCCAAAAATCATTGAGCAAAAGAGCCATAAATAAGTAATCCTCCACCTGTACTTTCCTCATCCTAGAAACAACAGAATACTTTACAATACAAGATGGATTAGGTTTTATTTGCTTTCAAATATAGTCAAGTGTGAAGTCTAACAATATGGTCGTATATGTAACTGATCTTACCAGCATCCATAAAAGGACCATTTTATAAAAGGTTATCATCCACAGTTATTTGATCCCACAGTTACGGACATTTCTGTAACAACTGTGACGACTAAGGCTTAAGAAGCAAACAGGTGCCTAAGCCAGTCCTTTCACTTAAAGCCAACCATAGGAAGTGCAGTTTAATTTTATTACTGTTATAAAATAAGCATATGGTCTCTTGTTATTCTGTTTAAACTGATGTTGTTCAACTAGTTGCATGTCAGTCAACCAAAACTTGTTTTCATATTTCTTCTATATTGAATAATGAATTGCTTTTGTTCTACATTCTGAAAAAAAGTTTTTGGTCTATTAAAATACATAACAATGGTACAAGTGTATATTCATAACACAGTGCGCATAAAAGCATCATCTAATTCAGTGGCACCCTTACCCATTTACACAGATGCCTTTTAACAAGCTGTATGTCCATGTATTTCTAAATTATGAAATTGCATGATGATGGTACAATACAATCTTATTTTCAAAACACACTGCACATACAAATATAATTTACTTTGTTGAAATTTTTATCGCTCTCTTTTCTGTTTGTCGTATATATCTGCATGACTTACTACACATAAAACCACAATATGAATTTTGTTTTCTGAAATGTCCAGGGCACCCTTTCTATGATAAATCCTTTACTATTTCGACTTACAGTAGTCTACAAAATAGAAACATAAAATTCAGCTTTTGCTTCATCAAGCTACTTCAAATTGTTATTCATTTAAAACAATGGAATTTAACATTTACGCCTCGTGAGCAGGTCATGAGACGGTGTGAACACTGTAATAATGAGCCATTCAGTGCTACTAATTTAAAGCACTTTTCCAACGTGGACAGGGCATTTCCTCCTTTGACCCGATGCTGCATTAAAGTTGTTTTACTGATAAAAGTAGGTGCATGAAACTTCAATTCCAATTACTTACTTCTTTCTTCCTGAAGGTTTTGTGGTATCACAGCGCAATCAAAAGAGTTTTCAGTGTTTACTTTAAGCTAAGGTAACTACAATGGTAACACATTGTAGTTGTGTTGGTTTGGGAGGCACAGCCCTTCTCCCTGTTCTACTCCTTCTCTCTCTCCTTCTCCCTGTTCTGCTTCTGCTTTCACTTTCTCCATTCTACTCCTTCTCTCCCTCCTCCCTGTTCTACTCCTTCTCTCTCCTTCTCTGTTCTACTCCTTGTCTCTCTCCTTTTCCGTTCTGCTTTCACTCTTTCTCCCTGTTCTACTCCTTCTCTCCCTCCTTCTCCCTGTTCTACTCCTTCTCTCTCCTTCTCCCTGTTGCTTTCACTTTCTCTCTGTTCTACTCCTTCTCTCTCTCCTTTTCCGTTCTGCTTTCACTCTTTCTCCCTGTTCTACTCCTTCTCTCCCTCCTTCTCTGTTCTGCTTCTGCTTTCACTCCTTCTCCCTATTCTAGTCCTTCTCTCCCTCCTTCTCCCTGTTCTGCTTTCACTCTTTCACCCTGTTCCGCTTCTTTTCTCACTCCTGCTCCCTGCTCATTCTCTGGCTGCTCTGTCCCTTCTGTCATGAGAAAAGGTTAATTATTTCATTATTTCATTTTAATAATTTCACACACATGCATGTGAAACAATTCATTTGAGATAAAAGATTACATGCCAATTGTGTGATTGTGATTGTTTTTGCATCATCAGTTCATGCTAGCTAGATAACACAAGCTTGCACAATGAGCAGTATAACAATAGTCATTTTATGAAATGAAATACAATATTCTTGGGGTTTTTTTTCTTGTTCTAATTGGTGCACTCAATTAGACTACATAATAACAGTTGCCAACTTAACTAATGCCTTTGATTTAGCTGTGTAATATGCATTTTTGGTAGGCTACATGTAAGGCTACAAGTGACTAGCCTATTAAGGCTATTAAGGCTAGCCTTAATATATGCTTTAGCATTACCTTGTCTGCTCTGGGGTTGGCTTGCTGTTAAATACTTGTGTATGTCCACGTTCACCTACCGCTAGCTCCATATTGAGAACAGTTGGTAAACAGCCTGACTTTATGGAAACTGAATGTGTTCGCCGTTCAAACTTTCAAAGGAAAGATGCTGGAGCACTATGGGAAATGTAGTGTCTGTAGTGAGTGAATTCGCATGGTTATAATGTTATAATGTCGTATAGTTTATCCCAACAATCAAGGTTAAAAATGGAAAACTTTATGGCTTATGTATTGACGTATTGACACGTGCCCCAGTAAATTGGGTCTAGTGACGCCCCTGTAATCCCACATACCCTACAGATGTGGTAAATAAAGATTAGGCTTAAAAAGACTGGAATATTCCTTTAACAAATCTCTGCACACTAAAGTAGGAAGAAAGTGTTAGAAAAAGGCCTGCCAATTTAGGCAAGGGCAGATGGGTAAGTGGTTGGAGAGAAATCAGTGACAGACATGTAATAATTACATTTATATTTCTTTATTACTTTTATTTTAATTGATAAATGATTTTTACAAATATTTAAATAAATATACAATGCAATTCCACATTTTAACATAATAACATTTTAATTTTAAGATACTTAAATGAAATGTACATTATTTTTCATTAAAAATGACTGTTTTATTTTAATACCATGACTTGAGCTGGATTTAAAATGTCAGTTGAAAAGAGACTCTTGGTGGGGCCACTGGCACCTGGGTGAGAACAGCTCATGATTTTTGTGAATTTATGTTGATGAAGTACTTTATTTGAAAATAGGTTCATCTACAAGTTCTATAAATCAAATAACTTTAGTATAAAAAAGTTCATACAAGGGCAGAATTAAAAGCATATGAAAAATATGGGTTTTAATAATTGAATGTTATTGTGATGCGTTTTAAGCTGCACAAAATGGTCAGCTGAGCATTAATATGCTTATGTGTGGTGGCTGATGAATCTGTTAGCGTTCAGTGATACCATCTGGGTGCTTATGCAGAGTGACCACAGTCAAAAATGCCAAAATATAGCTACATTTATTTCATACAAATGGATGGAACAATAATGCAAATCAAACATTTCATCAAAGCTCATCAAAGACGGATTTTAATGACAATACATAGCAATATATTGTACATTGAGGATATTTTAGCACAGGTAAAACATCTATTGTATTTATGAAATAACTGTTGCAATGTATAAAACTGTTTATTTTACTTACACACAGAATTAATGCCCACACAGTTTCTCTGAGGCATCACCCTGCAACCTTATTTTCATCTTAGCACTAAAATGTCATAGCAACATATTAAAGTAAATGAGAAATACAAGAATATTAACAAAAGCACACAAGTGGAGTAGCATTTAAGGTTGGAGCAAATCCACATCAACTTGTGTGTTATTGCTAAATAAATTAATCCTGTATAAGTACTTTTTCCCTTTTGATTCCAATTAAATTACACATTCAATGGCCAGTTCAGTGATATGCCTAAAATCACAGTATTTTCATGGACATAAATTTTACTTCATCAAATAGTCATGGTAATAACTGTACACAAAATAGTGCATACTTACGTTGACATAAAAAAATGCAAAATGTTTTTTATTGACTATTTTCAAGAAATATATATATTTTTAAATTGTTCACCATTATTATTATCAGGCTGAATCTAAAGTTGTCCATAATTGAATAAACTAGTGCATAACATATCTATATGAGAACTTTTATAGTAATTCATATTATAAATAAATCTAGTAATTATTGTTTTACCACTTGCTATGCTTTCCACTTGTGAGTTTAAATGAATATAAAATCTAATAAAATGATAATAAAGCCGACACATTTTCATGCTGATGGTGCTGTTTACCTAAGAGTTTACACACAAAATATCTAAAACAAACTGTGACTTACAAATAAAAGGTGCAAAATAGGAATATGAAGCATTCCAGCATAACTAAAGACTCCGACCCCTGTGCATGTACATTATTGTGCTCACATGAAGAAGAAAAAAAGAGAGACTAAAATCAATTTGATGAATAGAAAACATAAATATAACATGTCTTTTAAAAGTAAAAATATAATGGAAAAATTATATATATACACAATTGAGCAAAAAAATATTAATTCATTGCTATGATGCACAAGAGTGCATTGGAGAAGCCAAGGCAAAATTGTGCTGCTAGATTTTACGTGCAACAATAAAAAGCTGTGTTGTGACCGGTGTGTCAATGCCTTAATTAGTAAGGATGAATATCCGTTCTTCAATTCATGACATAAGATAGAATAAGCACTTCAGAATTGTTCATAATTGTTGTTTATCCAGCTATCCCAAAAATTTTATGAGCCTGATAAATTCCAAATATGCAAAGAAAAAAAGATAGTTTCCTTTATTTTTATTACATTACTTTTTTGGTAATAAATAACGTCTTTTAAAATTCAGGGATGATGACAACAAAGGAATAATTAGAGCGGCGTGCTTCGGCGATGCCCCGACTGTCTCCAAGCACTCGCATGCGCACCAAATGGGAGCCTCTGCACCCCTGTTCCATTCCCCCCTCAAACTTGATGGTTGTTGAACTTATTTTTAGTGTCATTTGATAAGCTTCCCCGCTTGCATCAAGACATCCCACTGACCCAGCCACTGGTCATTGTCTATACCGCTTCTCATCAAAGCTGGCGCGCTTTGTCAGATTTCCACTCGAATATCCATTTTGCATCTGAAGTAGCGTATCGAAAGTGACTGGATCGTTCGAGCCTTTTTTTCCCTCAGCTGCCACCCTCTCCCCCCCCGATGGCGTTTCCACTCGTACTGGCATAATTTCTTGAACGGCGTCATGACAGCGCGTTGGCCGAATGTACAAAATATATATATATTGTTCGTTTTTGTGTGCGTGTGTGTGCACAAAGGGGAGGGGGCGATGAGGATAATATCTGGAAATGAACAATACTCATCCGTCTGTCGCCCCTTTCTAGATTCGCTTTTTCGGGTTTTGCATGAGGAGTCTTTAAATTCCAAAATGATGCAGATTCTGTAATAGGTTATTCAATGTCAAAAAGCATAAAAAAAGATGAGAAAATGCTTCACAGGCTGCTGCTTGCTGTTGTCTTTAATTATTTGAATTAAAGTTTGATACTTTTGCACAAAGCGAATTACAAGCGAGCCTCAGAGATTTGATCTGCTGCGAACAGCAGTGGCTAGACAGCTATATCTATATCTTAAAACGAGGCGCATTTATGAATCTTAATAGTGAATGCATTAGTGAGCAAGGAGTGACACTGGCAAACCATGAAACATGGCAAAAAAGCGGCAAGGTCTTGAAGCATCTGTCCCTCAAAAGTAGCCGCAGTGCTTTGGTCATGGGCTGTCTTGCGGTGCAATAACGCTCTATTAATTTTTCCATTCCCGAGTGCACGATGATAGAAAGGTGTCTTCACAAAAAACTAAAGGGCAAAGTCTTACTGTCTCCAATACCTTAGGGCGTTCTGTCTACAGTTTGTCATGCGTGTGCACTTCTCAGTGTTAAAATGACAGGATCTCAGTCAAAAAGGTCCCGCCAGGCATTGGGCGATACTGGAGAGGCTTTGTGATGAGACATTGCCAAGAGGCTCTGGACTTTCTGCACTTGCTGAGCCTACTGGGATTATTGACTCCAATGGGAAACAGACTTTTCTCTTTATTTATTTATTTAATTAATTAATTTAAAAAAACGGCGTTTCTGTCCTTAAAACTTAAAATGAGCTTCTTCTTTTTTTTTTTACATAAGGCGCAATATGGTCAGAATATGTTAAACCCTTGGTGTGGACAAAAATCCATATCTGTCACAAATTCAGGCACTTTTTGATATATTTTCTTCATCAGAGATAAAGAAAATCTAGTCTAAAAGACATCATGACTCGATCACAATTTCTCAAACAGCTCATCGGAAACTATTTAAGGCAAATGTAATAGGATTGGCCAATGCTATTAATTAAAAGATCATTAAACTGATACATCCAGCAATACACTGGCCAACAGACAAAGGATATCATCTACAAAAACAAACACCTGGTGTTTTTTGTTGTCCCCTCTGAAATTTTGGGAAGCCATACATTTCGATGATTGAGGCCTGTCTAGTGATGTGGGACTCGACTGAAATTGATGCACCGTCCCTGCAAGAAAAAAAAGGCATATTCAGAAAAGAGTTAATTTTGAATCAAAATTGACATTCCAATTCCTTTTTTACATTTCTTGAATAATCCTTTTTTTATAATGAATTAATATTTTAATGATCAATTATTGTTATTTTTTTTAGATCAGTGAGTTTGAATATTCATACAGAATAAATCTGCTAAGCTGCATGTAATGTGATTTGCAGATGCTGGTGAAAACAGCCCTTAAAATAATTTTTTTTTAAAAACAAGTAACTGTTAAAATACTATAATACTAAATTACTAAATACCTAAATCCATACTAAAAACCTATACCATTTTGCATTTTTGCACATAATTAAATAAAATATATCAACCCTGTTCCATCATGGGTCTCACATACAATTTCTTTTGACAGAATATATGAAACAGAAAATCATGACAGATACTCGTAGAACACTAAACCATTAAACACAAGGTTTGTGATTCAATCGGTACATAGCACAGATATAAAGTGTGCTAGAATTATCTGAAAACAGTTTCTGCTCCACTTCATATAGCAACACAAATATTTTACTGGAAATGTAATATACGTATATTATGGTAGGTCGGCATATCTGTCCCTCAATATCTGTCCCTCAATGGCAGAGTTGTAAACAGTTTATTGGCCACAGCGCACAGAACAGGTCACTGGGGACACTTAAACAACTGGCAAAAAGAGGGAGCTCTCGCACAGCTTATTCCTACCACTACACACATACAAACACACAGACAGTTAAATGGTCAAATTACCCCCAACAATACTCTCTCTACTGTGTGTGTGTGTATATATATATATATACATACACACACAATGATTAGTACAATGCAGTCAAATTCTGTAACACTTATTTTCTATGTTACAGTATTCTTTAGAAAGAATTATTTTACTCACAAGCACTGTTGCTCTAAAACTTCTACTGTGCTGCATCACATGAAATCTTCCACCAATGTCATGCCTCTTTGGTTAAAAATACTCTACTGTCAGAACCATAAATAAGGAGATCCTCTTTAGATTGCCGTCATTTGCCCTACTTTTGCAAGTGCTAATGCACATTGGATGAAACTCAGCAGTGCCATATCTCCACGAATGGAAGGCTTCTCCCGTAAGCCGTGTGAGGCAGACCCTCTGCGCTAGATCTTGCTCTGTCAACAAATAAGGCGCATCAGATGCTGTTTTGGCCACGGCCGCCTGCGCCGTTAAGTTCACTGGATTTCAAGAGCTTTGAGGGAAGAGCTCAGAAAAGCTGCCCTGCTCTGCACACAACGGCCGAGAGAGCTGACCAGGTGCGGTACAATACGGTCAAGCCCGCTCCGAGCCACTTGCTCCAAGGCAGCAGCAGGCTCAGATTTGGCAGTTCCCACTGTTCTCTGTGCCACGTTGGGCTGAGATGGGCAAGGCCCACCTGTGCCAGCAGAATAGAAGGACAGCGGGTTGGATGTGAATTTAAAATGCCGTGGTGGTGTTATCAGATTGACGGGTGAATGGTCTGGTGAGTAGTGAAGTGGACGAATGAAGAATGAAAGAAGTCTATTAGCGTAATTCACCAAAAGCTTTAATGTATGCTGATTCACAATGCTCTTTTTATTTCAGATTTGGTATAGTGGTAGAATATTGTACTTTATGACAAAATCACTGTGCTACATTTCAGACCGATGCTTGCATGTATCCATCCAAGGTCACAAACACTGCTTTGTACTGCAGTTAGGCTCTAAAGAAACCACAACAAAGGAATTTCCTTTCCTCCTCCAGTCTATGGACCAGCATCACACATCTCAGGAGAAATGGGACACGCAAAAGGAAAGAGCATAACAGTTTGTGAGAACACAGAGCTTATGAAAAACTTGACAAAACACTTCCATTTGATTTCCCTCTATTTTAAATGTAAGACACAAGACTCAGTTCATCAAAAGACTTCCCTCAGATTTAAAACATATGCAACACCTATATAGATCAGTCAAACTGAGACGTCATGCTGTCGTCTCTTTTCTATCTTTTATGTTTGGAGTGATTTCACACAATAGCACACAATGTTGATAGCCACTGGGCTTCGGAGAGCATGTCATGCTCTGATTCTGCCGTGTGTTGGGGCACCAGTCCAATGGAGAAGTCCATGTGTGAGTTTGCATCTCATCTTCCAACTAAACCTGCGCTCTGTAACAGCTTGATTTCCCCCGACACTAGAACTCCCTGAAGAGCTGTCCTGCAATTTCTCTGCTCTATGAGACTGAGATCTAGGAAGCAGAGAGAGGATCTGTGCAATTGAGCTCTGGCCCATGCCTGTATGCGGATCTCCTCATCTTAAAATTGTGTAAACTTGAGTAGAACACTTCCACCTGAAAATGTTCCCATAAAAGTATTGTATGGTCAACAATAATGGGCAACAATAATGAGCTTTTTTATGTTGCTTGTAATCAACCCATTGGTCGCCCAATGATGCAATTCATAAATGTAGAATAAAATACTCAACATAACATCATGGGCTTGCAATAAGGTCTACTGCAATCAAGAGAGAGAAATAAATTATTAACATTGTAACTTTCATTTGATTGGGATTCTCCCCTTGCTAAATCTGTAATGATGCAACACAGTATGAGACATGAGCTTCCTCTCCACATATTGAACACATTAAAAGTTCAAAATGGGACAAGATCTACAGCTGCAAATAAGGTGATGTTGAGTGCCAAAATCTGAGCAATCCTGCTTCCCCACTATAGCTAAAGCAATGGTCTACATACAGCCCACATAGCACTGCCATCTGGCATGGTGGAAAATCCAAACCAAGCCAAGTCATCTAAAAATATCACACCTGCTGACAACTTGGATTATTATTCCAGTCGTTTAAATGTGATATAAGTTGCAGAACTCAAAATGCATCAGAAGCACCAAGCACTAAAGAATGAACATCCTGAAGTAAGTCACCCTTACTATCAACTTTAATAGGGGCAGGAAAGTGTAGCTCCATAACAGGCACTAGGAGACCTAATGGTATCACCTATTCTTGTCCTTTTGAAGTGAAGTGAGTGTTTTGATTTATGCATGCTAGTAATACCTGTAATTCAAGTCTTTTAGAAGGGCTTTGGCACTGTATTTTACAAGGACATAAAATTGCACCTTCTGCTGACATAATATTTATATCAGAGTCCTTTCAATGAGGAGCAGCGGCTCAAATCAAAACTTTATCAAATAAAGTGGCATATGATCGGCAATCATGCTTTGACGAGTTCCTCTCTGAACCAGGAGACATGAAGGAGAATGATGCTTTTTAATCTTGAGCTCATAAAAAAAAAATGTTATGCTAGCATCCAGCATCACACTGTTTGCATATAGTTTATCACCATGTCCACATTTGCAATGATGACAGAGGCAGCGTTGTGGGTAAACACGCAATAACTCTCAGTGGCATTAAGATATTGCCCACCTTTCTTTCCATTTGATTATTTATGATAGAGGGTATAGAAGTATAAACATATGAACCCATTCAAACTTTGCCTAATGATTTAAAACAAGAACCTTGAGTTGACCTTTGGGAGCTGCGTTAAGAAGAACAGAGCACTCGCTGCGTTAAGAAGAACAGAGCACTCGCTGCGTTAAGAAGAACAGAGCACTCGGCAGCTGTTCTTTCCATCTATATCTATAATGGCAAAACAATGGATTTGCCCTTAGATACAGGAGTCAGAAACATTAAAACCTTGTGTGTTGACTAGAAGACAAGTTTGATGGCTATTCCAACAAATAAACACAGTGGTCAACCATCATAATTGGCCTAAAACAGTGTGGAAAGACAACATGTGCTGCGCGACAGCAGGTGTTTAAAAAAGGCATTAACTGGAGTTAATAAAAGTACATAATATAGCAATAAAAGCAGCAGTGCATAATATTCATGGTGATTTAGCTCTTTCCATAAAGCTCTGACTATTTCTAAATGAAAGGTGTTGACTTTGCACTCCGCAGTGGAGGTGGGACATGCATAGAAGAGTGAATCAGGGTTCTATGCTAGGACCAGAAGGCTTTGTGAGTGATTAAAGTATTAAAGTTCTAGGTTTAAACCCCAGGCAGAGTGGCAGGACATTGACTCAGTACCAGAAAGCTTTTGCCTCCTGCGGTGCCCTTTGGCAAAACCACATAACCACAAAGTTTCTCTAGCAATAAACCTCTCACAAATAAATTCAAAGAGTGAATTAAAATAGAATCAAACATATGCATTTATGACAACTTTATTGCATTGACTCTCTGTGTAAAAATACTCAAATATCTCACTCAAACAGGTCACGACAGAAGTCTTTTCCTATGAAAATGGCACAGGCTAAGTCACAGAAAGCATGCAGATGTTTTCTAATCACTACCCTGCCTCTTTCCCCAGAATATTTTTGTCAGAGTAAGGGCACATCATTGCCAGCTAACAGCTCTGGGCACCATCCCCTGGTTGTTTGAGAGAAAATGCCAGTCGTTTTGGCGGAGCGCGGACACTCACAGACGGCACAGCCGAGCACAGATGGCACTAATGGACAAGTGGAATCCAACAGAGGGAGCGGGACCGAGCCGCAGAGGAAGAGTCATTCCAAATAGCTGCGGTGGAAGCCAGGCCCCCGTGCCATCTTCCAGTGGGGCTACTGATGCAGTGCTTCAAGCATAAAGAATTTAAAGTGATAAAATAATCATGACGAAGGCAGGGATGCTGTTTGGAAAGGATGAGTAGGATCAGATGGAAAAGCAATTGCTTTTGGTTAAATAAATACACAAATGTCAAACTAGAGGTGTTAAATGGATGTTTAAGCTGCTTGTTTGTAAGTATTTAAAGCATTGTTGCTAACTTCACATTAAAAGGTTCTGTGTTTGAGGCCTTATCCTCCTAACAGCTCTTCTCAATTCAGATCACAGGTTATCAATAGGGTTCAAACCTGGAGACTGAGATGACCATAGCAAAACAATGATTTTGTGTTCCTGCAACCATTTGTGTGTTGATTTATATATACAGTATGTTTGGGGTCATCGTCCTGTTGAAATATCCATCTATGGCCAAGTCTGGCAGAGACAACCTGATTTTGGGCCAAAATATCCTAGTATTTAAAGAAATTGGTGATGGCATCAATCTTTACAAGAGCCCCTGGACCACTAGCTGAAAAACAACCCCAAAGCATCAATGATCCACCCCAATATTTTACAGCTTTTTCTTGTATTTCTATCCAGATACAAGTTTGCTTAAGCGTCTTCCTGGCAAATTTTCAACTGTTCCAGAATTTTGAACCTTTTTTTTTTACGGTTTTGATTACCGTGAATATGGTTTTGAATACCACGCGTAATGGTATTTTTAACTGCTTATGTATTTTTCTATCCATTACCTGACTTGTGCAGGTCAACAATCATTTGAATTTTTTGTGTTGAAAGTTCTTTGGTTTTCCCCATAGTGATGTATGACAGAGGAATTTTACATGCATGTAACCTCCTCTTCTGGAGTTTCTGGAGACTGAGATTTTTTAGAAGGCGCCAAATTCTTATATACTATTATTTTAAAACAGAAGTTCTAATAAGAATGATCATTTGAATCATTGTGTGTAATGTTTGTTTTATACAATCTTTTTTGCCCATTCTCTTGAATGGTGCCAATAATTCTGTAGTTTACCGAACAACAAAAGATCCCAGATAAGACACACACATCTAGCCAACGTTGGCATGATGTGCGAAAATTACATCTTGACAATGTAACATGCAGCTTGTTTGCTAATTGGGAAATCTTCGGCACAACGTTGCTTTTGATTACTGTTAATGCATGTTCTTAATATTCCGCTTTTTATAGCTTAGACAAGTTGAAATATTTATTCAGTTGCTAAATGTAGTCAGTCATGTGTTACCGGTTAAATGACACCCTAAAAAACGTAAGTTATGTCGATTAATCACAGAGGGAAAGTTGCATGAAGAAAACTTGTGCTGAATCCATTTATCATATGGCGAGAGGATGGGGGTTCAGTCATTGGTGGGTTTGGATCATGCGTTATACTCAAAGATGGCTGAAAGGAGCAGATGACCCAAAAATTCACGATGAGCCGACGTCTTCCCAATTAGCTGCAATTCCCGTATGAGCTGCATACGATGTCGTTGAGACGTAAATTGCACACATCATACTGACGTTTGTGTGCTATCTGGGATGACAAAAATAACAAGTACTGACTTTGAGAAGAACCAAACATTCAATAATGGAGTATCCAAAATATATATCTCTGGGTTATATCTTGTAATACTCTGTGCCATCAAAATCAATCTGCAACACTTCCTTAATTTTTTACAAAGCTGTAACAAGAAGCCAACCCACGGGCAAAGGTGTACTTACTTCTAAGATGCTCGGCCAAGTCATTTCATGTATCAGTGTAAGTGAACACATCTGCTTCAGCCCTCTCAGTATGTCTGCCTGCTTATTTCCTCAGAGGAAGCTCATGACACTGCAAATGAGCATCCAAACAAAGCCTCTGGGCTCATCAGTACTTTTTCATTTCTACACTGTCTCTAGGCCATGCCCTCTGCCATGGCTTGGCCTACAAAAAGCATAAGCTTGCATGCATACAATCTCACAGTCAAAGCCAATGCACACATGCACAAGAGGACAGGGCTGTGGAAAGGGAGATAGAAGTGGAAAGCATACAGAGTTTAGGGAACATGAAGTCTTTAAATTCACAAGCATTTCTCAGCTTTGCTCCCCATCATGTAGATGCATTTAATTCCTTACATTATGTGTTCTGTTCTAATGTTATAAAATTAGGGGTCACAACCTAGGGGGCAAAAAAGCAAAACGAGTTCACTAGTCTGTCTGTCTCTGTGTGTGTGTGTGTGTGTGTGTGTGTGTGCAGTCCCCAGTTTGCCTTCCACCAGCACAGTGGCGGTCAGGGGTCGCATGAGATCTGGGCGAGGGGGAAGAGCGAGTCATGCGACAAGGGCAGCGATAATTGGAGGGAGCTGTCAGGATGGAGCAGCGGTGAGTGTGTGCAAGAGTCCTGCCATTTAGACACGTCGGCACACACGTGCCAGGAAGCCTGCCCTCCCATGGGGTGGCACACATTAAAGCCCGTGATGAGGCTAATGTGGGCAGAAAGGGCCCTGGCACTCAGCCCATGTGGGTTCCATGCCGTGACCTACCAGAGGAACCCCAATGTAAAGGCATATGTACAGCTATTCATAACACCAGATGTGAAGCTCAGGCCAAATGTAAGTACAACACATAACGATTTTTAATGAAACAATACTGGATATAAAAGATTTTTAAGGTGTAAGATTGTGTTCAACTTACAGTAGGGTCCAAAAATCTTATTCCAGTCCCAAAACTGTTTATATTTCATTCATCAAAATCTAATGCAACACCGCAACCCTGACCAGGATAAAGCGGTTACTGAAGATGAATGAATGAAAGAATGAATGAATGAATGAAAATGCGAATTATTTAAATTATTAAATACATTTTTAAAATTAATATGACATCATTCATTCAAGCAAAAAGAAAAATAATTTACAAAAAGCATATGCAACAATAATGCATTGTGTCAATATCAAATGTTAGTTGTTAAAAGTTGACAATTAACACTGTTCTAGAAGCATGGATGTGTTACCATCTGGATGAAGCATATTTGACATGTATAACAAAATAAAAAAATTGGATTTGTCTCAGTTTTAAGTAATGCAAAAACTTTCACTACTTAAAAAACCTTTTGGATAAACATTCCATATATTTAAGCTTTAAAAAATGTAATAATCACTCATGTTATACATTTTATATATACATTTTTTATCTTGTTCATGATGGGTGCCAATAATTCTGGAGTTTACTGTATATCAACGATCAATTTTAAAATCAAAAGAACCGAGCACATTACTTTCCTTCGTGTTTGTAATATGCGCTACTAGAGTTCTTTATCTAACATAGGGGGCAGAATTAGTTTGTGTTGGTTAGGGAGCATTAATAATTCATGTACCTTGTTTATTTACACAAAAAGTTAAGCATGCGTCTATCTTTTATTTATAACATTGGGATGTCTTTCACGCCATAAAGTAAATTCACGCCATTTCACTGCCAAAGTTTTACCTCTAAATTACGACACAGAAAAGTTTGTTTGTTATTTACTACCATAAAGCACAGGAGTATAAAAATACAGCCTGGCTGCTCGAGCTGCTATGCTCAGTGGAAATCTTCGACGATAAAACATCTTGGTGTATCTACTGAGGAAGATATGCTTATCAAGCCGCATGGTAATGTAAGCAGTAAATAATGCGATCGCGGCATGGCCACGGAGGAAATCTAGCAGTATGAAGCCGCTCCGGGCTAGGCAAGATTATGGAAGAGCTATGGGGCTGTATGTAGACCACAACTGTGAGAATTGGGTTAATATGACTTGAGCTGCTCAGACAACATACTGGTCAAAGGGTACAGAGTGCACCCACATGTACGCACATATAATAGGAGTGTATGACAAGCTAAAGAGGACATTGGCGAGTAAACAAACAATAAGACAAAGGAATAATATTAGCTGTGGAATAAAACATAAGTACACACTTGTTTGCATATTTCAATGTTCACAGATTCCAGTACATTATATAGCACAGTTGACACTCCTATGCTACAGAGTCTCACCAATTATACCAAGATTTACTCTAAAGACAAACCCATCTAGTATTGCATGTAACTAACTCTGACAACGACACTTCCAGTGAGACCTGAAACTGTCTCATTTGTGCAATCAGAGCTTCCACTGTTTATAGTGATGTGCACACTCCTGCCTCTCATTCTCACCTCTTGACATGTGGATGTGCTGTGACCTTTATTACCGAAAATATTACGGAAAATAATATTTACAACAGACTACACATTACTTGTGGTGTACGACTTTCCACGTCCATTGCTCTTCAGTCCTCAGTCTTCCTCCCGATCTGTTTCCATTCACTCTCTCTTAATTTTAGGGCTGCCTTCAGTAACTGGCATTTTTAAAGTATTGTAAGGCTAGAAAAAACTTTTAAAGCACTTTAGGACCACTATTGGATGAAGACGACTGGGTCATCCAATTCAGTTCGCTCATCTACGCGATAGGGAGTGATGCTAAAAAAAAAAAAAATTCAGCTCCTTTCTGTTTGCGCGGGGAGAAAAGGATGCAAACTTCAATGTATGGTGTTTCGAAATTCAAGAACTACTTAATTCCTCAGAGGAACCTGATCCACGAGCGAGCTTGCTTTTATCAACATAGGCACTATATGAGCTGGCAGAAAGTTGGGCCTCTGGGGATCAAATAAATAAATTAGTAGTAGGAAATAAGAGTAAAGAACTCTCTCAGAAATTTTAGCTAATGCCAGACCTTGCATTGCACATTCGATTGGCATACAGAATACAGTTGTTAAGTTAGCATACATTAGACCTTAAGCTGGCATACAGTTGAGGGACAGCCAGCTAGAGCTAATGCATCAACTAGTTAGCAGAAAAGGGCCCTCAGAGGCAGCAGTACCACTGTAAGCCACAAAACAGCAGTAGATGAGATAAAAATAAATAAATAAAACACACAGGAGACAGATGCCCAGCACTCAAAAGGACATTAAACAAGTGTAAGAGGAAAGTGGGAACGAGTTTGCCTGTTTGCCATAGGAAATTGGTTAGGGAAACTACTGTAGGCATGGAACAAATTCACTTCTTAGGAGCAGTGAGCAAAAAACGTGTTGATGTCTTTTAAAATAGACACAGGTGTGGATGCCTAAATTATGACTAAACAAGCCTTCAAAAGCGTTTCTCCAGAGCCCAAACTATCCCAGGGAAAATTTACAGAGCCCAGGTCAGAAAAAGGAGTGAATGAACTCAGCCACCCATGTGTCAGGGCCCTGTGGGCAGCCTAGAACAGAACTGTTGAAAATAGAGTTAAAAGAGGGTGCTAGAACATATGCAATGCACACCACCAGAATATTGCCATTGCCGCTCACGCCAAAAGTGAAAGCCGAACTCCAAAGAATAAAAGATGACAGAACCTACAGAGTGGTACGCTGGCATGGTTCTGGAGTTCAAGCCTCCAGGAGGCATTAGAATTTGTGTGGACTTCAGGAAATTGAAGCAAGCAGGAAAGTGCAAGAAATGCATGCTCACACCTCAGGGGGAGCTGTTGCCAAAACTCTTAGGTGCAAAGGTTTTTACATCTCAGGATGCTGCGAGGAAGTTTATTCTTTCATTTAGAATAATCCTTTAAAGGTAACCATTGGCATGTGAGCATTTTGAGAAATATCTGTGTGAACCACTAGTGAACCTTGTCAACAGCAGACTTAAGGCCAATTCACACAGGACGCGTTTCTGAAGCGTTTTTTTACGACGAGCGTGGGCTATGCTGTTCACTGTCCCACTATCTCATGTCACATTTTTATTTAGCTGTATTGTAAATCCAGCTGACCCAACTAGGCAACTACTCTAGAATTATTGAAATCCTTCACCTGCCAACTCCTTCCAGTAGTGAGGTTGTCAGCAAACTGAAAGCCACTTCTGCATTAAGTGTTAATGAGGGACCTCAGCGGACAGAAATAGAGATTAAGAACTGTAGTAAACAGTACCACTACACCTATGTTACATCCAGCCCTCACTATTCCCAGAGTAATGGCCATGTCAAAAGAGCTGTGCAAACAGCTAAAAGAATTCTGAGACCGAAAGACACTTTGCCTGATGTCGTACAGGGCCACTCCGTCAACATCCACTGTGGCCAGCCCTGCTGAACTTTTTAATGTGAAGGAGAATCCGAACAACTCTTCATATCCTAGAAGAGAATCTTCTACCCAGGTGAACCAACAAGGAAAAGGTTAGACAAATGAAAAAACAAGTCAAAGCAAAAGCAGGCGTACTACTACAACTAGAGAAATTACATCAGACACTTGCCCTGACTTCATGTAAGCTCATGCTGGTGAAATTAGATGGACTGAAAAGGTGGACTACTCTAGCTGTTGTCTAGAGTCTGGGCTCCACTCCACAGTTGCAATACAAGAGAAACAGGTGTCACCTGCAGGTGGTGCCAAAAAGCAAACACCTCTCTCACTGTACCTTCAGAGTCAGAAATGCCAAAGTCCTGCCATTGATGACAGTGACTACTGGTGATGACAGCAGGGAGCCATGGACCACACATGCTGCTGTGGCAAAGAATACAGCTGGACCTGTAGGTACACACTCCGGTACAATCAGTGAACCATTTAATAGACTAATACTTTGAAGGACTAAGGACTGTTAAGATGCTTTTCTCACTGAAAAGAAAGCAAGTGAAAAAAAAAATGTTGAAATGAAGGTTATTTGCTGTTCAATGTTTATAGGAATGTGCGACCAGTCCATGTTTGTAGACAGGAATTGGTTGTAATATATTTTAAGGAAAGTCCAAAATAAATTGTTCATCATAAAGGATTTAAATACATTCTTAGGATGACAGGTTAAATGTCTTATGAAACAGGTTGCCCTGTTTCAGACATATTGTATATTGTCATATTGGGTGACCAATAAGCTTTAGCGTCTTTAATGACGAAGTAGTAGTGAAAGGGTTAATACTGAAGAACACAGCACATGGATGTAGGGGAAGCTAAAGTGCATGAACATTCTCAAGATGGTTGCATCACTGTAAGGTGCATGTTTGTTTTTATTGAATATCCTGTGAAGCTGGAACGTTACACTCAGCTATCACATGCCATATGAACAAATACAATAAGGATCCAGGGAAGAAGCACTGTACAGAAGACAATTTTCGACTTTGATGGACAAACTGAGGTACGTTGTGATACCATCTTTTATTTTCTCAAGAGGATTTTTGTGTAAATATTTACTCACAGGTTGGTGTTAAGACACAGATCAGTTAAGAACCTTTGTATATCTGTGCAGTTCTGTATATTTGTATGTCTGTATATATGTGTGTATGTCCAGGGTATTCTACCCAAGTTATAAACATACATAACTTAAACCAAGACTCTGAAGAAACCGCAAAGAGGCAAAAAGGTCATTTTCTTCTGTTCACTGACCATTGGGATATATATGATGCAAAAATAAAGCCATGGTGAATAATGTTCTTCTAATAATTAGTGTAACATTTGTTTCCCCTAAAAGGAATTACCCAGAGGTATTCAAGAAAAGGAAGTGTGATGCAAAGGGCATGGTTGGCCATAAAAATAGTTGTGTTTTTCAGAAAGAGCAACTCTTTGGAGAATCCTCAGGCTTCCTAGCTCACTGTGGGCCAGAGCTAACACGCCAGTGTTCACAGGGCAGAGAGTCTACATTCAGATATGATGTTGTTAGATGTTATGATAATGAGGTGCCTCCTCCAACTGGCCTTACTAAAACTGCAAATGTCTCTATCTGCGTGTGTGTGTGTGTGTCTGTATGAGTGCATGGCAGTGTGGTTACTCCTCCTTGAACCGAACACAGGGAACTTCACCCCATCTCTCAGTCACTCCCTTTAAATGCAATTTGGAAATACTATTTATTTTGCTAAGGGCAAATGACAAGCGGGGCAAGGACATTTGCTCAGCGTTTTAATGCCCCCATTCAGCAACGGCGGGTGTCTAACGGCGGGTGTGTATGCGTCGGTGTGTGTTTGCAAACGAGGGGAGTGCGACTGCATGAATGTGAGTGTGTGTGAACTGGGGGGAGGGGCGCCTATTAAATGGAGGATGACAGGGAGTAATTATTCTAATGCGCTACATGGCAGACTAAAGCGGAAGGCCTGCACTGAGGTGTCAGCTGTGAGTCATTATGGCTGACACACACTGGATTCTGCAGAGACAGCTGTCTTTCTCCCAGGTGGGCTGACAGGGGCCACCAGCAGGGCCACTGCTAGACCTGCTTAGCCTGAGACTTGTCTGTGATGCACACTGGCTAATGGACACACTGTTGAAGGGCAAGCGCTAGTACTGTTTAGCCAGAGTCTGATCTGTGGTACACACTAGCTAATGGACACACCATCAATGGACAAGCTTTAGAAGCACTTAGCCTAAGTCTGGGGTCTGGTGTACATCCTGAACAATACTGAACAATCTAAAATAGTTACTGTTAACGTCATGATGTCCCAGTATAGATTTAAAAAAAAACATTTTAACCTAACATTTTAAAGAATAAACATATTAGGCAAGCAAAGAATGCCCATGTGAATCAAATCACCCTATACCATGATATATCAAAAAACATACTTATCATACCATGGATTTTTTTCTTTAAACAGCGTCTTTATTCTAACAACTGCATATTAATAAATAGATGAAAATGCCATTTCCAAGTTGTACATTTTTACATTTTTAATAATGTACACTTAAAATAGAAATATATCATAATGATGCCTTTCTAAATAAGAATATGAGAAATAAGATTCCAGTAAACTGTCTAAAATGAACTGGGCCAGATTCATAACAATCAGCTGATGATTATAGTACTTCATGAATGCATGCTAATGGGAAAAGGTGAGATGTTGGCAACACATTAAAATGACCTTATAGATTAAAAACGACCTTAATATCTTTCAGTGCTCACAAAAACATGCATATTAGCAGAGAATGAACTCTGAATTCACATGAATTCTGGTATCATTTCAAATCAGGAAGCTGCACAGTTACTTAATTCCGGTGGTGCTGGTTTCCTCTGCTATATTTTTCACACACTCAGTGCAGATGCTTCCTCTTTGATTAGCTGCCAACAAATCAACTTCCCTGAACGCAATATAAACCCTGAAACCATGATAACATTTGGCAAGTTATGAGTTGTAGATGGGCTTAATGTTGTCTTCATCTTTATCCAACACCTAAGTGATGGTAATGGAAACTGCTTTTTTGGCATGCATGCCAGGTCTGTTATATTTTCATTTAATAGTGCACAGTGTGTTTTATTATATTCAGTCGAGCAGGAAAATCCCTGACTTCTTGTCACATGATTTAAGGTTCAGTATTCCTCTGAAAATGACTCATTTTAGACCTAAATGAATCTTCATGTTCTATCCTATATCTGAGATTCCCTTCATTAGAAATTCTGTATAATGGAAAAGCCTTACACTCAAGACCACCAGTACATATGCCGAAGTGACACTCATTCTGTTCCGGTGGGGGGACTGATACCCCCCTGCTAATCATTAGGACTCATTAAGGGATGCTAAAGTACGCACGCACATACACACAAACACACACATACACACACAAAGCGCACACTCAAGTCTAAGGTATCTCTGTCCCCTGACTGCCTTCTCCTTCATTAGTGGTAGTTTGTATCAGGCTCAGTGAAAGCATCACATGTCATCTGTGGCCTCATCCTTTATCGCTTCCTTCAGTACAGACAGAGTAACCTTCAGAAACCTGCTGGCCACAGTTTTATGTCTTAATTAGTGCCACTGTCAGCCATGGATAGTTTCTCTCATCTTAATTTGAAAAGACAGACAGGTGGAAAATAAGATTCTACTTCACATAGGGTGGCCACTGTGCCTTAATATTTACTTAAAGTAGGTAACTCTAACAGAAATTGCACAACTCCAATTCCTACACAGTTTTAATGTAAAGTCTAAAACCTCCTATACACTGACACTTAAAAGTCTGACACCCCCTATATAGTGTACAGTGTGTGTGTGTGTGTGGGCATGTTTTTATCTTAGTGAGGAGCAAATGTCCCTACAAGTATAGGAATATCTGACAGTTTTGATCTTGTGAGGACATTTGGCAGGTCCCCACGAGGAAAACTGCTTTTTTACAAAAACTGCAGCTTTATTTAAAAAACTAAAAGAGCCAAAAGATTTGCTTTTGGTCATTGAGGTTAAGGTCAGGGCTAGGTTTAGGCGTAGGTATAGCATTAATTAGCTACAGTAATTATGTTAATGGGATTGAAGGTCCCCACAAGGATAGTAAGACAAATGTGTGTGTGTGTGTGTGTGTGTTTTACTCACCCGGGCAGGAGCATGAAGTTGAGCTGGTCAGCTCGGTCTCTTTCAGCCTTGTACAGCGCGGTTCTCTCCTCCACCAGGTGCTCCAGGTTGCGTGAGTACATCTGCAGCCGGCGGATCAGATTATCCATGTAGCTAGCATTGGCCTGGTCGTGCAGGTGACTGTTTTAAAAACACACACAAACACCGGGATGCTCAAAGCTTGATCGTCGTTCATTTGAATTAATTTCAATGTGCCATGTTGTTCGGGTTCACCTGACAGAAATCCATAAAGATCGAAATGTCCTTGTGTATCAGTAAAACCATGGTGGAATATAATTGGACATGCAGGTTTGTCTTCCTTTTAGCTGGACTAAAACAAACCTGAAGATCTTCCCCAAGGTGTTCTCTATCTTCTTAAAGTCCGGCCTCCTCTCTGGATCCTCATCCCAGCAGCTCTTAATCAGCACGTACAGCTGCATACGGACAAAAAAAAAAAAAAGATACAAGTCCTCAATTTCATTTGTTCAAAAAGATAGTGATCAGTTTGCTTATTGCATACTGTAACATAATACTTAAAGCGTATATGCTATACACTAGTGTCGACGGTTAAGTGGGTTTGCACTGAAGGGAAATGACGTTAAAACTGTAAGGGCAGTGGTGGCTCAGTGGTTAGGGCACTGGACTACTGATCAGAAGGTTGTGGGTTCAAACCTCAGCTCCGCCAAG
>JAOUQW010000026.1:5672923-5697667 GCA_028565825.1 Olivaichthys viedmensis | reverse complement strand
AAAGCATGAACTAGTTTTTCTGCATCATGTAACAACATTATATTTCTTAGTTTAGCAATGTTTCTGAGATGGAAAAAAGCTGTCCTGGTAATATTATCCACATGAGCTTTAAACGAGAGACCGGCATCAATAATCACACCAAGGTCTTTCATTGCTGCACATGACGTGTGTTAGGTATGACGTGTGTGTGTGTGTGTGTGTGTGTTCTACAGTGTTAGTGTGTGTGTGCTACAGTGTGTTAGTGTGTGTGTATGTGTGCTACAGTGTGTGTGTGTGTGTGCTACAGTGTGTTAGTGTGTGTGTGTGTGTGTGTGTTACGGTATGTTGGTGTGTGTGCTACAGTGTGTTAGTGTGTGTGTGTGCTACAGTGTGTTAGTGTGTGTGTGTGTGTGTGTGTGTGCCACAGTGTGTTAGTGTCGGTGTGTGCTACAGTGTGTTAGTGTGTGTGTGTGTGTTTGCTACAGTGTGTTAGTGTGTGTGTGTGTGTGCTACAGTGTTAGTGTGTGTGTGTTACAGTGTGTGTGTGTGTGTGTGCTACAGTGTGTTAGTGTGTGTGTGTGCTACAGTGTGTTAGTGTGTGTGCTACAGTGTGTTAGTGAGTGTGTGTGTGTACTACAGTGTGTTAGTGTGTGTGTGTGCTACAGTGTGTTAGTGTGTGTGTGTGTGTACTACAGTGTGTTAGTGTGTGTGTGTGCTACAGTGTGTTAGTGTGTGTGTGTGTGTGTGTCTGTGTGTGCTACAGTGTTAGTGTGTGTGTGTTACAGTGTGTATGTGTGTGCTACAGTGTGTTAGTGTGTGTGTGTGTGTGTGTAAGATGATGGAAGAATAAAAGCCCCAGCAGCGCCTTACATCTGAAAAATGTTTGGCAATGCTGTGTGACAGACACTTTGAAAAGGTTTGGGCCATCTGATGAGTTACAACTATTAAGACCACAAGAGTACATCTGCATCTGTGCACACAAAGAGTGGGATTCAGAACTACTTACACGCATTTATTTTGAGACCTGCAGATAAAAAGCCAGATGACTGTGATAAAACATAATAGAGCAATGCTCTTTTTTTTTTATCAACGGCAGAATGTCTGCATCTCTTTCTTTTCTCCTGACAGACCTGAAAGTTCTTAGTCAACAAAACCGAGGTATTCACTCGTTAATGATATATGGGACAGGATGACCTATAACTCATTAAGGCTGACATCATCATTAAGGTTAGATTATAAGCTGTTACCATTAGCATCATAGCCATCCATTATGATGATGAATGGCATATTGACTGAAATTCATGGCTCTTTTTTTTGCCATATCGTAATATTCCAAGCCAATGAGTAGGAGATCTAGAAGGGTAGTGGGGATGACAGCAAATTTTGATTCTGCTTTTGTAGTTTGTACCTATCCTCCAGACGATATGCCCAATTTCCAGTATAAAGCTGATTGATATAAACCAGTTTTTTAAAGTGCTTTACAATAATTCACAATGAACTATGTGCTGTTACTTTTTTATAGCAACTTCAATGATCAATGACGCTCAAACGATTAAATGTTTTACGATAGTTCAACATAAATGGATAACAACATAATCTGATTAGAATTCTGGTTAAGTAAATCTTTTATTGGGATTAAATAAAAAAATTTAAAGAAAAATCTCCACTGGCTGTGTAACAATCTCAATCTAAAGCTGCTTAAGTGTTCGTACATGATGCTGAAAGGGTGGAAAATGTGCTGCTGTTAACTGAAATTAGTATACAAAGGAAATTTTGTGACACAATCATCTTACTGTTAGACGTAAGTAAATTCTGCTCAGTCAAGTGCATTGGAAAATAGACCTATTGTACTTGTATATAATTTTTTTTAAATTTTGTAAATATTTGGTTATGACAAACGTATTTACAAAGCGGTTTTCATAATATTAGTCTATGTGCTATTTATCATCACCAAATGACATGATGTAGGTACAGAGGCAATGAAATAAATTTCATGCTTTAAAAAAAAAAAAATCTTATTCAACTATTCTGTAGCCATTTACTTTACACTAGAATTGTAGAGGCACTGTCTTAATATTGTGCAAATTTCACTCATTCAATCATTATAATTATTGCTACAAATCAAAGGCATGAAATTATACTCAAAACAACATATCATGAAATTTTGTACGTCTATACATAAAAACATATTTTACGTTTCATCACATTCAAAAATTTAAATAATCATATGAGGAGCAGGGGGCATTATAATACATTACTAATTCCCTGCATTATTTCCGTGTTGGTCTGACACATGGAGACATAAATCTGTGCAACAAACCAGCCCACAAAAGCTGACATTAACAATAATGCTAGTTAATTGCAACCATAATTCCTGGTCTCATTGTGGTGGTGGTCAGTAGGGTAAAAAACTAAAAACACACATCAAATCTGACTGAATCAGGGAAACCACACAGGGCAATGGGAACAGACTATTCAAATCAGCAAGTACCAGCCCACCCAACTAATCACAAATCAAGGACCAGTGCATCACTATGACAAAAATATTTTTATAGCCAAAATATTTTTTTTTAAATAAAAATAGCATGCAAAAATTTGCAGGAATAAAATATTATGCATTTTGTTAAAATTTCAGAACAAATGTTTAAATCCACAAGAGAACAAGAAAAAGGAGCTCAATGGGGATATTAA
The DNA here is from genome assembly GCA_028565825.1 of Olivaichthys viedmensis. Classification (NCBI taxonomy): domain Eukaryota; kingdom Metazoa; phylum Chordata; class Actinopteri; order Siluriformes; family Diplomystidae; genus Olivaichthys; species Olivaichthys viedmensis. The sequence goes on along the minus strand of JAOUQW010000026.1, from coordinate 5,694,997 downwards.
ATATTAAAGATAAAAGCAATAAAAGCAAAACTAAATATAAATAGAATTTTTTTTTTTAATTCTCAGAAGTCATACTCGCAGTAGGATTTATTTTCTTTAATATGATAGATTAATAAGAATATAGTACATATAGCACAAAAAAATTCAGAAGCCTCCATGTCTGGCCATAACACGACACAAATGCTTAAGGTTAACAGTTCCTAATGCAAACAAAACAAATATGCTAAATCCTCCACAGGAAGTGTTAGTGAGCAAGAAGTCAATATCAGCAGTTTCGCTCCAATTTCCCCAACTCGAGACCACCATAGCTCAGACCATCTTATTTTCTATTTGGCTTTCTTAATCCTTTCTTCTCAGAGCCACATTTCCAAAAACTGACGTGGGCTCACTGGGGTCCCCCACCTAATCCTGTTACCAGCAGGCCTGGCTGCGCGGGGAGCCTTGCAGCTTAACACACCGCACATTACTGAATTTACGACCAGCCGCACGGACATCTGCCCTACTTTTCTGCAATTCGTGCGCCGAAATATTTAGAATAGAAAAAAGGCGGGGGAGTAGATCTAATCTGGTTCAGAGAGCAAGGGGCCATTTTGTGGAATCGGCAAGCCCCTGCCACCATTAAAGCTGTCACTTCTCTTCTGGGGCCGAGGTGGCTGAATGAAAGTGTCAGCCTTCGACATGCCGCTTGTTAGAGGAAAACGGAGCGTCCACTGATAACGCTAATGAGGAGGCTGAACACACCTATTATTCCCTCTAAGCTCCCCCCCACGCACCCAAACACAATTCCCCCATTATGGCATTTCCACACCAGCTACTTAAAGGTAATAAAAGGCCAAGGAGGCTGAGCGGAGGTGATTCGGAGAGAGAGGGAGGTGGAGGAGTCAAACTTTCGTAATTGTGTTTGCACTCTGTCAGCCACTTTAACTCTTCTTGTGTGCAAACGGCGGCTTCTTTTCGAAACACTTCATTATTTGTGATGCTCTGGTTTAATTCCAATTACCCTGTTAATTATAAATCTCATGCTCTCTGATCTAGGGTACTTAATACCATTTGCATTTTTTTTTCAACAAGAGGGCTTTCAGTTCATCACTGAGTCAGTTCATTATATTTAATATAGCAGGATATTTAGTACAGCGTTTGTCCTGAAATAATACACCATTAATATATTATGTATTTACGAACAGAGACAAAAGATCTAACTCTATTTCTCTCTCTCTCTCTCTCTCTCTCTCTCTCTCTCTCTTTTTTGGTTTATTCTGATGTAAATACCTAGTGTGTTGTCCATGTTTAATCAGTAAATTAATGGTAATTAATTTGCATAACAAAGGCTGTAATGGGATATTAAATGCAGTAATTCAGAGGGAGAAAAAAAATCAAGAACTAATTGAGCAGTTTCATTAATTTCCTCACTGCAAAAAAATTTAGACAGAACCATGAAGGAATAACCATTTCTATAATGTGAATGTGCAAAGCCATACAACTAATATAAGGTGCACTGACTTTTTACACCAGCAAAGTGAGACGCCATTTGTCTTGACTTGTAAATTCAAACCCTATATGCAGCACTGAGCTGCACCGGCACAGCTCTGTTGATTAAGCTGCTCCTCGCTGAAGCTGCCAGGCTTCACTTCATACTGCTCCGGCTAGTTCATTAGGATCCGAGTTCTCTCACTCGTCTGGGCACAGCACAAACAGTCCAGTGTTGTCAGTGAGCGCTCGTGCCCCGATCCAAGCTCTTAAACACTGCCATGACTAAATCTGGCCATGTGTGTTAAAATCTCAATCTGGCCATGTGTGTCTGCGACCTGAGGGACTCGGCCTGCCAGCCCAGCGACTTAATCTCTTGCTTTCCTCCCTCACAGCTACCCTCCTCCGCCAAAATGCTCTTTGCCCATGCCAGTGCTGCTACCCTTGCATCTTCCACCCCCTCCTCTAATCGCATTCTTCAAGAGCTGGGCCGCTTCTCGCTGCCCGCTCGCAGTCGCTTAATTAAAATGCTCCTGGCACACTGTTTATGTGACCGATGGCTGTTAAATTAAGACACTGTCACAGTGGGCTGCAGTGGTCTGTTTATTCCCCCCGCTCTCTGCGAATCGTGTCGTGCGGACTGAGCCTTGGAATCGTGAACTGACACGATTGCTTTTGTCCGCAACTGAAATTTTTATCATTTAAAAATACAACCCGCCTCGTTACGGAACTGCCATTAGGAGACTGGAAGTCTGTGTGAGCTAATAATGTATTTGCTATATGCAGAAGGATTTTAATAGGGTTTAATATATACAGGGGCTACACAAAAGTGTCATTATATGCATGTCTTGAACATGCGAAGAGGTGATTATTGTTTGTTTGCTGTTAAGTGGAGAAAGAGATGCTGTTCATGCTTAGTCTTTCTCCTTATCTGCAGATTCAAGGGATACACCAGGCCTGTATTACCCCTTAAACCTTCCTTAACAGAAACTGAAAATTCATAACTGTGTGGAATCATAACCGGAAGTAGAAGCTTAATTGTATCAATAGTAAAAGTAGACTGAGCTGTTTCTGGGAAATAAATGCTCTCAAGCAGCCTTCAATGTGATCTTCATTCATTTTTCTTGGTACCCCATAAACCCTCTGCCCCACCAGAAACTAAAAAGTATCAGTCTTAACACACACAGCCACAAATTAGCAGTCCTCTCCTCTCAGTTTGTGTGTCTTGACTTTGCCTTTGTGCCACAGATCGACAGGGTTAATGTATGTTAATGTATCATTCATAAAGGAGTTTGTTAGTTGGTTTTTGTAGGTTGCTGCTTTGTAAAACAATAGTGCACTCTAGCAAGCCAGCCGGGTTGGAGGCGGGCAAGAAAGCCAGGCGGCCGTTCAAAAGGCGCTGACGCCTTCCCCTACCTGCTGTCCCCGGCCGCTCTTTTCCGGAAAAACTCGACGGCAGATGTTACGGTGCTAAGTTGGCTCTGAAGTGCCTCCCTGGCTCCCAGATCTCCCCAACAACACAGTCAAAGTGCATTAGATCTCTTTATTTGTGCCCCGGGCAAGTGCAGCAGTGCAGCTGTGTCCATCCCCCGCTCTACCTTTGGTGTTGGAGCCCCTCAGGCAGTAAAATGGGAGACCAGTAAGTATTTGGGCTGCCTCAAAAAAAAAACCTACAGCTGCTGAGAATCCTGCAGTGTGTGTGTGTGTGTTGAGGTGAGTGAGTGAAACAGGGGAATGGTGGGGGGGGACCCCAGGGTCCAGGAGCTGAACAGATGTCTACGACAACCTGCTTCCTTACACCTGTACGAGTCCTTGTAACCCGGCGATCCACCACTGAAAAATTCATGACCCCGGAGGGTTCCTGTCGGCCATCAAAGCCCCTCCTCTCTCTCTCCTCAGGCGGGGGACTCCTTGGGCTTTGATAACTCTCGACTGGGCCCAGTGCACCTGATGAAGCGCTTTAAAGTCAGCACACTCAAACTGTGGCCTCGAAAAAAAAGCGTGCCAGGGACCTGCTCAGAGTCTTCCAATGACTCTGAATGCTCCCTAGCGTCAGGCTTGCTCGGAGTTGTTGAGTTTTCAGGGTTTTGTTTAGAGAAAGGTCATAAAAGTGGTTCAAGCCAGAGCTGTGTGCGGGACTGTTTTTTTAATCCTGTACACACTCACTCCCACAGACTTGTTATTTCTGTTTGTACCTACCCACAATATTTTCTAATATTTTTATTTTTATTAAGGCAACATTTAAGATACTCGCTTAGGCTATAACAAGCCAGCAGCGATCTGAAGGAACACAAAACAACCCGACAATTTGCCTGTTGAAAAAGCCAGTTTACAGTAGAAATTTACTCCCAGTAGTGGTTCATTTCATTTTGCATCAAGTTTAACTAGGTGAACTTGGGAAAAATTTTAAATGGAGGAATTTATCATTTTTAACTTTGTTGACTATGTACTATCTCTGTCCTGCCAACTTCATTTCTGACCCCCCGCAAAGATTTTATAGACAGGAATCCTACATGCCCCAGAAGATGTAGAAACAACAAATGACATCCCCTCCCATGGAACACAATAGGAGAGAAGTAGTAACCAATAGGACCAAGCAGGATAGGGTTGAAGTTGAATGCCATTCAGTGGCCAGAAAGGGGCAAGACAGCTATTGTAGTGTCCACAGAAAACACTCAGCATTGGAGCCACTTATTAATTATTGCTTTATCAAGACACTAGGTTGACCATCACAACAGAACAACTGTGGGTCTCCTCGAGTTCCAGCTTGACCACCAGTAACACCTGGATTTGGTACAGTGTCACAGAAAAAAAGAAGCAAGCCAATCTGAAATATAGCATGCACCTTGCATGCAGAAAGACAGAAGTAAGTCATGCCTTGTCTCTACAGTTTTTCTAGAAAGATAAATTACCCGCAAAAAGAATTGAAATAGGCAACACCTTACCAAATGGGAGGACTGCTTCCTCTCTCCCTGGTGAAACTATCTAGCTATACAGGGTGGCTATATGTTTGTTACATAAATTAGATTATAAGCCTTTTACTTTTTTTTATGCAAGAAAGAATGCTCAGTAGCAAAATGTTTAGATTTCTGTGGTAATTAATACTATCATAATTATGAATGTGTTATTTTTTATAACAAACCCATTTAAGTATGTCTCCACCAGAGAAGTTTGTTTGTTTTTGCTATAGCAGTACTTTATCTGTGCTATTGTAGGCGAGCTGTAGCTCTTCGTCAAATGTATAAGGTGAAATCCCTCTTTCAAGAGGATGTCGTATTTGACAAGCACAGGTAGATGAGAAAGTTACTGTGTATTCAACAAGGCACTAAGCTGAAGTATGTAGCCCTGGAGTTATGTCTTGTGGATGATATGTAAACAATCTCAGCTATTAAGCCCAACAGTGTTACAGGTATTAGAGATAATATGGTTGCTAATTTCCTCATGCCCAAAACACTGGTATAATGTTCAAAAGCAAAATGCTAAAGACAAAAATGAATAACAAAGACCCTGACACATTTCAACACCATATTTCAGCACATTTCCCTTCTGTAGCAGGCATGAGGATTGTTATCCAAATAATTGCCAAATACAATCTCCCTCAGACAAGCTCTCTATGGAGAAGTTCAACCATAACTGGTATTAACCAGTAATGATGATGGTGAAATTTACTGAATACAGCGCAAGCTGTTCATTTGTGGCTGTGTTTTTCACAAGTTTGCGTTATTGGTATATGCAGTTCAACAGGGAGAAAACCCTGCAGCGGTTTACCGTATATGGGTGTGAATGTCATAACCTGCTCTGAGCTTCTGCAGCTGTTGTGTGATGCAACAAACACACACACATATACACACACATACAAATGAATGCAGAAATCCGGTTTCCTGTGTTGCATTGAATTGCCCTGCTCTGTAACTGTTTTGAACATACCAGGTTGTAAAATTATGGTCCTGTTCCAGTTTTAACGGTAATGCCATGACCTCTATGGCGCAGGTTTGTGAATGCAGGCAAATCGCAATGGGTTTCAGTGGCCTACCTTATCAGCACCAGTAGGCCGCATGAGGGAAACTCGGTCATACTGTCTCCGCAGTAGAGCCCACAGTGCATCCAGACGACCCTGTACAGCAAAATAACAAATATCAACATGAAGTTCAAACAGAGTGCTTGTATTTACAGTACAGCACCAGAGTATGAGGCCTACAGTGTGTAGTCCTACAGCTATATTCAGAAGTTTGAGTCCACTACAAGAATTTATTTTATTGAATCATTTATCAGTTATGATATCGTAAACCCTGTTGAATAATATTTCCTCAACAAGATTTCCTCCTTCTTCACCAACAGATATACAAAATAGTTTGGTATTATTTACTGAAAGCAATAGTGATGATAGGACATAACGCACAGATGACAGTACTAATTAAATGAATATCAGGTGTTAGCTGTTCAGAGCTGACAACAATTAACACGGTTAATGCCAATACCGATGATAAGAAAGCAATGAGGTGCAAACTGATTCCAATGGACCGTAATTAAGTATCTTTTATGAAATGACATTTAGAACTATTAACAATAAAAACTGCTTAAAGATTTGAACATACACAATGCTGTTGCTCAGCTTTTCAATCACTATGCATTGCTATTTTACATTTGTAAATATCAATAGGAACTAATTAGGCAGTACATAGGCAGGGTACCATTTCATAGAACCATCCCACACAACTAAACAGCCTGCACGCTCCTTAATTTATACCGGCTTTCCATGATCATGGGCATTTTTCATGAACATTACATTACCGATTTGGATCGAACAGTAAATGCTTCAATGCTTTTTTGTAAAGTTGACAGGTAACTGCATTTTTTGCAGAAATTTATTTGCATTCTTGAATAGATTTGCCACTATCATGTATATATTTGTTTGCGCAAATGCAAATGTTTGTCATGCTTTTTTGACCAGCTAGAGTTTTTTTAACGTGACAAATGACAGGTTACACAGAACAGTTAACACACAACTGCCTTTGTTTAATTGTTTACATAAAAGTATAGATGAATCATAATTATAAAGAGTATGGACAGATTAGCAAAGTTAGCTAGGAGTTTACCACTGTACATTTGTGAACCAAGATGGTGGACTAATGCTTTGATATTTGGATACCATTTGGATGAAAAAAATATATGGCAATACAGCAAAAAAAAATATTAAAAATGAAGCAAATAGTGTAAGAACACACTATTCAGATATATTTGATTTTCATAGCAATGTTTCTCAAACAGCTAAAAATGTGATTTGTCTCAGTTTTAAAAATGCATTCTTTAGTACTAAAAAAATTATTTAATATCAAATGAATTCTATTTTTTGGTAATTTTTCGATAACTGATGAAATAAAAACATCCCTTGATAGTGGCTTAAAGGTTTGGAACCGACTGTATGTAAGTTGAGATACGTAGGCTGCTGAAAGGCAGTGTCAAGTATATGACCAACTCACCTTGATTGGAGTGTACCATTTAGTTTCAGATTGATGGTAGGTATTTGCAGTTGCTGAGGGCTTTTTGATAATCGCCTCCTCCTCCTCTTCTGGTACTGAAATCACTGCATTCTTGGCCTTCTCCAGTCTTGCCCCCTCCTCTGTTGAGCCTTTCTCCCCCCAACGCACCTGAACATACAACCGATTGTCTGGTTATCTCATTGCAAGAATAAAACTGATTCACCTCTTCAAAAACTGTCTTCTTCATGTTTAATAATTGTTAAAATGATGTCTAATAAATGATAAAATTAGAGTATGACTGTGTTTCTAACGTTATGCTGTGTTGTATAATGCTTTGTCTCTACCATGCTGTGTCTTTAATGCAATTCATCCCATCTGTCACTGTGGTAAATCCTCCAGTATGCAAACAGGGTATACGTTTAATTAATGTGCCAAGTCATAGGTTAAGCCACTACAATACAGAACAGCTTTTCAACATTATCTGTGGTTATCCTAAAGTGTTTGGGAAAGAAAAGAAAAGATGAACTAGGGTTAGGGTTTAAAATGAATAAAAGTGGGCTCCCGAGTGGCGTAACAGTAAAGTGTTCGCCCTATTGTCTGGAGATCGCTAGTTCGAGCCCCGACGTATGCCACAGTCATCCTAAGAGAGCGTAATTGGCCCTGCTCTCATTACACTTTCTCTCCTGTCGAGCAAAAGCAGCACCAGCCAATCGTAAGTGTCTGTATGCTCATGCTCATGCATATGGAAGCGGGTGGTTGGCGCCTTCCTCCGAGTGCGGGACTGCCCTGTGACGTTGCACAAGCAGCAGTTTGTAAAGATCTGGTAGTTGGCTTCACGTGTCTTGGAGGAAACACATGCTAGCCCTCACCCTCCCCAGTTGGTGGCTGTTGTGCGATAGGAGAGAGAATTAGCTAGTGTGGGTGGGAATTGGTGATGATTAAATTGGGAGAAAAAGGGGTAATAAAAAAATATGAATAAACTATTCCCCATGCCACAGGTCTCCCTTGCTGCTTTAAATACGATACAGATTGATCATAGGAGCACCAGGTCCGAGGAAGTTTCAGAAATGCAGATTGTGCTGTCTGGGTGAATAAAAGCTTTAGGCATTAAAGTGATAGCTCAGGATGCCATGAGTCTGGTGTTCACTCTCAGACTCAGGGAAGGGAAATCACAGAGAAGCCACCTCTTCATGGGGCCATGGAGGAGGAATAGCAGAGCGTGGCAATGCCACTTCCTTTTGAGAATGAGACAGCAGTGAGCAGCGCATTATGGCTGAACAACAGGGACTGACAAGATGGATTCATTAAGCTAGCACAGCGGATCTCAATCCTTTATCATCAACATAACTTAAGAGAACAGGACGTGGCAGAAACCGAACTGGCAGAAGAAGCCTCTCACGTCAAAGGCGTCAGTCAAGGTGTCCTAGATCTAAGAAGACATTTTCTGAAAACGTTCAGGTGTCTGGCTCTTTTACATGGATCAAAAGAGAGCAATATGCTTGCTTTTTCTTACTTCTTTTGAAAAATCTTTAACACTGATGGTATCTTCACAGTTTTGCAGACTATGTGAAAGAACCAGTGCCTAAAACTCTGAAAAGAGCTACTACAGCATGGTTTTATAAACATATGGTTTATCTCATTTAAGGTCAGATCCTACCAAAGTGGATCGAAGCATCTCTGAGAGTACCAATATAACCAAATGAAGATGCTTTAAGACAATAGAAATGACCACTGCCTTAAATGTAACCTGAGATCTGAAAATATTAGTGAGTCAAAGGAGAGATTTTCAGGTTTCACCTCCATGCGTCTGATCCCACCGGCTCCTCTTCCTCCATAATAAGACGCATCCACAGTTGGCCATTTCTTCTTGGGCAATGAATCGTCCTCTGGTATCTTGAAAATGAGAGTATAAGCATTCATTCAATGCATACAACCAAACATAACAATTACCATGTGTAACTTATCTTTATGTACAAATAGAAAAAATAATATTTTTATTGTACTAACAGGAGGTGGTGAGGGAGGTCTTTGAGGAGGCTGCTCCTTAATAACCTGTTGTGAAACAAACAACAGTTTAATTATTTGAGCAGACACAGCTTGAAATAATGAAATAAAACATCAGGCCTAATGAATATGTTCAGTATGCAGCAGAAACATTGTTCTTGGGTCCTTGCACAGACTCCAAGGAGCAGATTTACAATTGAACAACTGGAGCCCGGCATGTCCCTGTACAGTTGATTACAGGGCTGTGCTTGTAAACCAACACAGCGGGCCCCTGGTGCAAAATAAAGAAAAGCTCAAAATCAACTTGTTGACAGGGGAGTCTTTGGGGTGAGCATGGCAGCCCGTTTATCTCTTAATTAATTGGATGAGGTTCAGCGCTCCCCAGCAATCCCCCAATCATAAAGTCCTAAGGAGTTAATTAGCTCCAATGATATGCAGAAGGGAGGCTCAGGCTGCACTCCAGACCCTGTCTGGAAGAGGAGTGCCTTGTCCCCAGTGAAAGGAAGAAGTGCGGGTGTACACACACACACACACACACCCACACATCCTGTCAGAATGCACAGGAAAAAGTCTTTCAGCATTATTTGTGACAGTGTGTCTCCCATGACCAAAAGCAGTTTAAAAAAAAAAGGTTTTCAGTATTTGACTACACACACAGACAACACTTCTAAACCATAAGATAGGATCGCTAATGCAAAAACGTGGTTAAGAGGTAAATTTATTTTATGACTGAACAGCTGTACATGTGTGTTGAAAAATTCATCACATATTGGACTATTGGCAGATAATGGCAACTCTTTTCCCTGCACAGATACTCCAAACCGAGAAGCAGTCCTTACTCGTGAAAGATGGATAGCCCACCACTTGCAGGTTATGCATTTAGGAAATTAGTTTTCAGAAAAAATGCTTCGCTTATTATCACGTATCATAGGTCAAGCAGCTGTTTCATTCACATTAAAGTACACTGATAGCATTACACCACTGTTGTCATTATAATAATGGAAAATTATCAATTAGAGTTAATTAATTGCACTTTGACTCATAAATGACTGTTGGCAAACCCAGGAACGTCCGTTGGTGGGTGCCCTGCATAGCAATAATTAACATTTTTAGGGAGAACCTTTGGCTAAAGGATTAGCTCTTTTATTGAGTAATTAAGCAGCAGATTTATATTTCCCCAACATATTGTGGGATAAATAAGGCATTATACAAATGACACGCTGGGCTGTTAGGTCTTCAAATACCTGATGGACAGATGTGCAACAGACAAAATCCCTCAGAAACGCAGTATCGTAATTAAATCCAAAATCACTAAATACTTAGCCACCTGACACTTGCCCGAGTGGCTGAAAGCTACCACTGGAAAATCAACCAATCAGGTGTCACCAAGGCAACATCCCCATATGGCTTGCAGATGATTGTCCAATTGTAATTTATAATCTGTTTCTCCTCTGTACACACCATGCTTTGTCAATCTGTTTCCTGGCTTATAGCAATCACAGATGTGGCAGCTAGCATATTTCTAAATAAAAATGAGGCAGTTCATTAACATGAACTTGGGAAAACATCAATTTAATAATCTAGGAGGGCATGTTATCGGGACGTTTCCAAATAAAACAAGTTACTGTATATATTGTAACTCTATAGTTCATATGTAGAGAGCAGGAACTTCATATGTTAAATTTATGGAAAGACCTCCCTAGAAGTCCCAAAATGACGGCTCTCTCACAACACCCATATTCAAACCGACCTCCAATCTGGCAGTGAAGCGTATTCCACGAAAACAGGGGAAAATGAACGAGGCTGGGGGAGGATGGCTTGATGCTTCTGAACATATCTGATTGCTGAAAATCTGGCATGGCTGAGTTTAAATATTAACAAAGCACACATGGCCTTTCTCTTCTGCCGGAGGTCCCTGATGGAGGGGAGCAGCAGCTCCTCGACTAAGACAAGCAGGGTCTGGTCCAGACATGCTGCAGGGGGTTTACATTTTAATGCTTTTGTTGGTTTTCCAAAATATGCTCCCATCTCATTCTGGACAAGCTCCCACCAGGTTCTCAAAAAGAGGTGGCGCATATCATTTTGGGGGCTGCTGTGATGCCGATTTCTATAGTTCCACTTTCCAGATGCTAGAAGCGTGGACTTTTTCCTAAGTGTGCCATCTGTATAGTTTTCCTGGTTGAGCTTTGGAAGTGTTGCCAAAGTGAGAAAATTTTTCTACGAGTTAAAACATTTTTTCCACTCCATTGCATATCTTAGAACAGAATTTTTGGATATGGTTAGATTAACATATTAAACATGCGATAAACTAACCAAATAGCTGTATTATTTTTACTGAAACATTGCAGCGAATGGTTGTTTTGGTACTAATGAAGCAGCCCTTTTTCTCTCCCCATGAAATTTTGACTTCAAATAGAAATGCAGGATGTGGCAAAAAAAAAAGTACAGGATGTTACTCCTCTTGAATTGCCAAACCTGCCACAACTGCCCTTTGCAGTTAAAAGGGGTCATATATTTACCAAACAGAAGCTTAGGATAAGTGTGTAAACCATAGCCACAAGTGGCCTACAGTCACCAAATACCCATATTGTTAATAGAGATTAATCTTTTACTTTACTACAATATACTGTATCTTACTTCTGAAAAACTACCAGCAGGGGAAACATTCAGTGCTGCTTTCTCACTTTAAAAGTATGATGATCTGATCAGAATATCAAACAGGACTTTACAATGAGAAGGCTAACAAGAGGCCGCATTGTAAATGAGAAGAGATAATAATTTAAAAGACTCCACTGGGAAAAGTACAGTTCAAAGCTTTAATGGGAGACGAATTGGTGGTGCCCAGAAAAACGATACTTATGTGATCCCGTTACACTCACCACAGTGCAGCAGAGAGGCCAGAACCACCACATGAGCGCCAAAGCAATGAGGAACAACAGCACCAGGAATACAATGGCCACGACTGTACCATCCGACTGGTAAAAGAGGAAATTCATTTCAGTAACACTTTCAGGGACTGTGCATCGTATATTTTGTTTCATTTATTTATTTTATGTTGTACCTTTTACTTATTCACCAATTTCTATTTGATTGCTACTTATGTATACACTGTTCTTTACTCATGTTGCTCAACTTTCGTGCACTGGCTGTTTTAACAATACAATTTCCTTATGGGATCAATAAAGTAATTATCTGTCTGTCTGTCTAGCAATCCTTTAAAGTATCTCTGTCCTCAGAAAGCATATGGCCCAAAAATACTTTACACAGTTTCATTACACATTAACGTCTCTTTTTTTCTTTATGAGTTAACAATCTTTAATATAAATCTTACACAAGTTGAGGCAGTGATGGTGAAAGGACTTGTAACATAGGACTTGCCCCCATTCAAGCTGATGAGAACTTCCATTTTTCTGGGGAAATGCGAAACAAGCATCAAGGTTATACAAATTACATTTCAATTGTCTTTGGATTTTAGCGCAATAATATAGCAATGAAAAGCAGGCAAGACATAACATATAATATAACACAGTAATTGCATTGTGTGCAAAAAGCTATGTACAACCCTGGGTTACAGAAGTTAAGGCTTTCATCGTTGTCACGATTCCAAAATTTTGTTTTTAGTAATTTGGTACCTCCATACTTTTCCAGTATGTTATCCCATGCAATCCTATTTTCTTGTAAAATCTTATCTTCCACAGATATTTTTTAAAAAGACAGACAATAAAATCTTATCACTTATTTACTGAAGAACAAGCTGGAAGGTATATGCAATTAAGTGACTAATGATGAACGGCATTGTAATTTCCATATGTCTATTATGTGAGAGACAATTACCATGGAGCTAATGAGAATCCACGACCACGAAATCAACCGAGTGAACGCCTAAGATCGCTCCCAAAATGAAGGAATATGAAAAAGGGAAGCTAAAAGTCTTCTTATTCTACAATAATATACAATGGGTTTGTGTGAAAGAGAGTAAGCTGTTTTCCTGAAAAAGTACCACACTGTTCGCTAAAGGTCCACCTAAGCAGAATTTCTACAATAATATAATGTCAAATAGATTGTGCACTTGTTGTATTTCAACTTGCTTGAACTCTTTTTTTTTTAGCAAAAGGACATAAGTTCATAACTTTTACTACAAAATTTTGTTTAATGCAGCATTCAAACATTTTTGAATTGGTTGGCTTTATTATGGCTGTAAATTGCTCCAGCGGCTTGCAAGAATCCTTTAAAAGGTTCTTGCATGTTAACTAGGTGCGTCTACTGAATGGAAGAGAGGAGAGGCTAATTTAGCTGACATACACGATGCATGCAAATTTTAGGCAGACTGTTAATCAAGCTGGATATGTGGACGCTGAATGGGAGAGTAGCTCCAAATGTGTCCAACCAAATCCATGGAGACAGAATCTTCTGGCAATATCAATTTTTTTTAAATCCTCCATTTTTCTTTTTCTCGGTATCTAGAACCTAAAATTTGAAGAACACTGTTAAGCTTGACATATGCACCCTTGAGGGAACCTTATTCTTAAATGATAAAATCTAAATAGTATTTTTTATAAACCAATGTCTGACATATACATACAGTATATACAAGTATGGCAACTAATTTCTATATCGCCATATAAAGCATGTCAATGTACACAGAGTTGCAGTTTTATTTTTATAATTTTATTTTATATAGGTTGCTTTGTAGCTATACAATTACTGACTGTAGCCCATCTGTAGCTATGCCCAATTTGTCTATGAATGGAAAAGGGATCACTACAGGACCAGGACCACCACTAACCAGATATTATTTGGGTGGTGGATCATTCTCAGCACAGCAGTAAGACATCTGCCATGGCAGTGACATGGTAGTGTGTATTGTTCTGGTATGAGTGTATCAGGCACCGCAGTGACACTGACATGGTAGTGTGTGTGACGTTGGTACAAATGTATCAGGCACAGCAGCGTTGCTGGAGTTTTTAAACACCTCAATGTCACTGCTGGGCTAAGAAACAGTCCGCCAACCAAAAATATTCAGCCAACTGAAGTCCTGTGGTTAAAAACCGACACTGATGAAAGGTAGAGGATGATTAACACAAATTGTACACTGAATAAAATTATCTATAGTCTCCTACAAGGTGGACTAAGAAGGTAGATGTGTCTAATAAATTGACTAGGTAAGCAGGTACCAGCGGACCACGGTGGACGGTGTAGAGGTTCGCTGAGAAATTGCACACAGCAACCGATGGACCACAGTCAGTTTTAGCCTTATAAAGTAGATGTACAGTGTATGGAAAGCGTACTTGATAAAATGGTCAATGGCCAAGACACCGAACCTCACAATCCTGATCCTTTATAAATCCTTTAATAAACTCCATCCAGTGCCAAAACATCACTTCACATCACAAAAGAGAATAAGGAGCCCATTCCAACAAGGTACCTACTACATTCCAGCATTAGGACAATTCATTGGTTCAGTTTAAGTTGAACATGTTTGATTGCTTATCCCTGAATGTTAATGTTTTGTTTGGGGTCCATATGAACCATTTTCAATAAAGTTGGTTAAAGAACATTGAAAATTAGTTTTCCAGCATTAAACTTGTTTGGCACAATTTCTCTAAAGAATATGAAAAATCGTGTTTATATCATTTTGACCTGAGAGTACCAAAGTTGGATTATGTGAAGGTTTTTTTTGTATGTATTTTCATAAATTCTATTTACACTAATAATAATTGAGTTCATGTATATGTATTAAGTTATAAAGTTAATGTATATATAGTATATTGAGTATTTTAAAAGATTGAAAGTATTTAAAGCCTTTTAAAATACATTTGAATTGTAGGGTTACAAAGCAGATGCTGGCCTACCCACAGCTATGGTGCTTTCTCATGCACAGCAGATGGATGAAACAAAAGAGAAAGAGAGAGAGAAAGATCGAGAGGGAGACAGAGATCGTTCCTATACTCGAAGATGCAGGTGGTATGTGAATACGCTTGTCGGGCATGGTGAATTATTTAAATTGGAGCGTAGAAAAGGGAATCGCTGCATCTGTCGTACATCCTTTTAAAGCCTTCTGCCAGATGTGTTTACTCGCCGCCCATAGCAGCTAACTACTTAATGGGGCATAGTCACGAGCCAGGAGTTAATTAAGCAAACCCTTTAAATAGTGATCACATACAGAGGTTTTGGTGTTATAACATGCTGCATTATAAGCACAAGTCTCAGCATAAGTTCACAGGGGCTCAGTTCAACATTTACGACATGGAACTCCTACTCACTGTCAAGTGGTATAAAGGTAGAGAGGGCAAATATATTAATTATCAGAAATAAAATGCCACTCATAATTATTTTTGAACTATATATAAAATATGTTATATTTTCAGTACATTCAAGATTCAAGACAAACATTTCATTTGTTTTAGCAGCTTGGAATGATATCCCCATGGCAAACAAAATATAGTGCAGCTTATTGACTAATGCTGCCACTCCACCCACATCATTAATTTCCACTATCCCCTTTTGAATACTCACTGTCCAGCATACTGAAGCATTGGCGCAGGACACAGCACATAGTCATCTCGCACTGTGGTTGACTTCTCGGCTGGAAAATAAAGAAAGAAAATTTATTAACTGCTATATTACACCCCCAAACTAGCTGGAGAATAACCTCAAATCCATATGAATAATATTCAACTTTTTGGTCACTAACGAGTTCACTAGGACTGCAGGCCAGAGCCCAAGGCTAGGATGTTTGTGGGACTTTTTCTGTAAAAGTCATAACTATAAATTTAAAACAGAATGGTGGTACTGAAGTTTCCAACATCAAATGTGCACTTGTTTCACTTCTTCCATGGTTTCATCCCTTAAAACACTGATCATACGGTCACAAAAGGAAGTCATTCAGTCGTGCATATCATGCATTAGGGCATTCGAGTTTTAAGGAGGAGGTTATGAGTGACTGTCCTAATTCTCACGCACATGTATCACACAAAATTAATGAAGATTAGGGGTTTTGGGCTTTTCCAATGTCCGTTTGTTTCAGTTGTGCAATGGTCAATGATTTGATTTTGGCTCTATATATAAAAAAAAAAAAAAAAAAATTCTAAATAAAATCCTGTTTAAGCCTCTTCCTGTTTGGCATATCTTAGTCTCACAGCCTGAGAACGCTTCATGTTGTATTCGTTCATTGTTAATGATGTGTTTACAGCAACGCAGACATCATTAATATAATTTCATGGATGATTTAGAGCTACTGTACTCACTGTAGGTTGCACCATCTACCATGAAGCTGCAAAGGACTCCCTCTTTGGCTTTCCCCGGTGAGAAGCCATTCCCTCGTAGGACCATGTCAAAGGACTCTGTGATATGTAAACCAGATAAGGACATAATGAGAAGCATGCCTGGGCGCTGACCCAACAAAAAAGTCATGTGCGCACGCACAACCACACACGCACATTAATAGAAATAGGAACACTCAAGGTGCTCACCGTTCACGCAGACGCTGGATGGCTCCACTGTTAAGATCTCTGTGCACGACTGCTTTAAGATCTGCGAGGCAAAAACAGCGAGGAAATCATCTACCATCGGTGTAAATAAATACGTGCTCTCAATTTATTTGGTACTGTTTTTTTCCCCTCCATAGCACATCTGATAGGGCTTTTGAATTGCTCATGCTAAGCGCTATATGGATCAATGAGAAGACTGTCACATACAGTGCAGCGAAGAAACAACTACGACGGCTGTTATGGGAAAATTATATGCCACCATTGGCCATCTTCGGCTCTATTAGAGACTCCAGGCTGACATTATCATATAAAAAGGCCTGTTTGATCCTACAGTCGCCTTTCCTATCATCCATATAAATCAACAGAGGACAAACTATGCAAATCTCCATACACAATCGGCAAAAAGACAATATTAACCAAAATATATGGTGTTTGGAATCAGCGGCGCTGGAGATGAGGCTTCAGACTGAAGTGCTGGGAGAGTATAAAAAGAGCTGATTAAATATGACATATGATAAACAATCCCATCATTAGAGGAGGGAAGTAAACATCATCTATTCTTGACAGAGGATCCTGAAGATATTGCAGTTACTCTATTATGTATAGCTCTCCAGTTCGGTATCAGAGGGGTTGCGGAGTTCATTTCACGAGTTTGACATGTATACAAGTTTGAATGTTGATGAAAGAATTAAGCTGTTTTCACTGCATGAGCAAAGGCCTGAAAACAGGATGATGTTTCAAATGGAAGTGCTTCTAAATAGGCACAAATAGGTATGATAGGCTGTTATTTTGGGTGAGGTCATATTTACTGCCTGTAATGAAAGAGTGGTGCTCAGTAAGAGAGTTCTCTCACTATTAAAATGAGTCACGTCAATCGAAACAGATGACTCCCATCAATAAAATAAGCTCGGTCTGCAAAAGCTGATCCAGAAGCAACTAGGTAACATTTCCAACCGATTACACAAAAAAAAGAGGAA
Organism: Olivaichthys viedmensis; assembly: GCA_028565825.1. NCBI lineage: Eukaryota > Metazoa > Chordata > Actinopteri > Siluriformes > Diplomystidae > Olivaichthys > Olivaichthys viedmensis. The sequence goes on along the minus strand of JAOUQW010000026.1, from coordinate 5,677,579 downwards.
CAGTTCCTTACATATAAGCAAAAGAAGATAAAAAATATGAAGAGAAAATAAGAATTGCTCAATTAGACATTATAAATAGTTGAAGACGAGCAACATTATTTTAATTCATGACTAGAACACACAAACTCTCTTTCTATAGTTTTTGTGTTTTCACTTTTGCACAAATCTCCACTAAATCTACTTTAGGCCCTCACTGCAAAGCTGCACAGATGATCTCAAATCCTAGAAATCTGAGCAGAGAGTATCATGAGGCCAACTAGCCCAACCTCCAGGATTACTAATCACTGGAGAATGCCTATGTTTTCCAAATGGGCTTAGTCAGTAATGAGATGATAGGAGCGTTTTTGTTTTAGCTCCTCTCTGGACAAACACATTTGCACAAGACATATTCAATAATTGATGACATGCAAAACGCTGTTTTGTTCTTTGCATGTCTATTATGACTACAAATATTTTTTTTGGGATCGATTTTGTGGACACAGTCCAGACTTCAGGCATTTTTGCGTTAACATATCAGCATTTCAAGCAGCTTGCCATTACTTTATTGATGATTAGCAGACCCGTGTGAAAAAGTAGTGTACTAAACCTTTGCCTTAGCAAATATTATTTAGGAAATTACAGTTCGATTTATGCAAAGGGACGCTTGCATGCAATATATGATATAGTTACAGTAGCGTCAATTGACTGAACTTTGTATGGTATTTCAATGGCGCTAATAAAAAAATGGCAAAATGGCCATTATACCTACATATTTAGCACAAAATAACTTACCGAATTAACAATTCCTTTTAGTGCCTGAAAGCCATCGTTGACTGGGAAGACTTGCTCTTTGCTATCAGCCACGTCAGCCAGCTGTTGGCAGAAACATAAGAAAGTTGAGAGGTGGCCAGAAATGGAACTTTCACAAACAGAAACACTGGTCATGGCTAACCATTTCCACTCTGATATCTGTGTCTTTCATCTCTTCGAACACAGGAAGGAAGTGCAGCGGTTGGATGAGCAAATGGGCAAAAGTTAGTACTCAGCAAAATACCCACACTGATTCAAATGTGCAAGGTTTTTTTTTTAGTTCAAAAAACATTCAATGTGACAGAAAAATTGTCCTGTCAATTTCATATAAACGTAATAAACAAGCAGAATGTTTATGTGATGGTGTTATGGCAAGCTGTTGTTTAGTTGTCAGTTGTTTATAATAGGATTACATTTTACAGAGCAACAAAATGTCATACCACTCAAATATCTGAGGACAAAGTTGCAAATGTATATATGCAAGAATTGATCAAATTACTGCCTACATAACCATAAGGCATTCCAGAACAGAAACCTCTATGACCCATTTACCTGATCCTTGTCAAAATCCTTAACACCAACACAATATATTCGAGCTCCATATTGCCTTGCTATGTCTGCCTGCATAAAAAACAAAAGCAAAGGAAAAATGGTTTAAATGGTATCACCGTCTTCTTATATCACACTTGCAGTTACAATAGTATAAATGACCTCACCTCGTTCACAGTGAGTTCATGGACATATACAGCAAGCTTTCCATCGGTCAAAGCAACAATGATGCTTGAAGACTTTGTGGTTTGTTCTTTCATCTGCTCAGATGCCTGAGAATGAAAATACACAGGAGTGCTGCATGTATACATATTCATAGCAATTATAATATACAGTTGTGCAGGATTCACAAAAATATCATATTAAGTAAGCAATGGCGCTTCAGAACCAGGATACTGAATGTGGGCCAATGAGATCATGTCATGAAGAAGACAAACAGTTGATTATCACTTATTTAGACCTTGACTGAAACCAGATGAATGCAGTTTACTCTGAAAGACTGGTGTGCAGTAACCAATCTGCTACATCAAGTAAAACTCTAGCTTGAGCAAGAAGTTCTGCTTCACAGTCACTTGTTAATTTATATTTCAAACCTTACAACATTTTATTGATGAATGAGGACATTTGGGACATTTGGGAGGATACGTTACTGTAATCATATCCACTACAGTCAAAGTCCAAGGAAATTCCTAGACTTTCTTAGCTTACGCAATTGTGCAAATCTGTTACCTTGTTGCATTGTCTCGGATTAATTATTAAATTATTCATTAATTATTTGCAATATTTGCAATATATTTGCGGTTCAATACACTCAACATCCATGCACGCATTCGTTTATGATTATAGAAAGTAAAATATTCTTGTTTACCATTTTAATTCCTTCATGCATGTACGTATCACCTGCAGGTCTGACCTGACTCAGTTTCTGTAGACCTTCCTGTATCTTTGCTCTGAAATGAATAAGACGACTGGGCTTACATGAAAAAAAAAACTCAGGTAGCTAATACATGAACATGCATTGCTTTTTGCATATGGGAAAAATACAATGGTTAGTTGCAGCTGGATTGACAAGTGAAAATGTTCATCACTGTTTATGGCTAACTCAATTGCATAATAATAGTCAGATACCACAACAAATTATATTGCTATACGTATATCAATACTTATAAAAATAGAGTGTTTGTAGTACATTTTGCTTCTTTAGGTCTAGACTATATCGAGAACATTATAGAATATTACTTAAAGTACGACCGTACCTGTCTTCAGTGAGGGGCAAAATTAATTCTGCTTTTGATGAGAAAACAATGAATGAAATCTTCATATTGGGGCTAAAATAGAAAATAATAACAATAACAAGTAAAATAACAATTACTTATCACCAAAATATTACCAAAGACACAACCTGGTGTACAGTATTTCCACTTATAAAAAGGTTTTAGAAGCACATATGTATTTCAATACTTTGACCAACATTTAATAAATGTTAATTGTTTAAGCAGCGTGCCAAAAAATAATGTCTATCTTTAGTGCGCTATCAGACAAATTCTGTGACATGACAAATTCCACCACATGAAGACAGCTTGAGATTCTATGAGTGTCTCCTGTAAACAACAGAGTTATGCCATGAGTAAGACGCCCAGCAAGGCCATCTAATAAAAGGATGTGACATAGTTGTAAAAATTCCCTAGTGTCAGGAGGAAGTAAGTGATGACTCAAAAACATGTTGATTGACTCACCCTATACCCAGCACATCCAAAACACATAACTGCTCTTTTATATACGTGATACCTCCTAAAGAATGCTCACAGCCTAATTGTGTATCATTCTGGCGTATTATATGTTCCTTAAATCGTTCTATGCGATAAATTCCCCTTAAATCGAAAACAATGTTGCATACAGATGTTGATTATACTGACCCAGCTCAATCAAGCAGTTGGTCTTTCTCTCAACCTTCTGTCACAAAAGCTAACATGTTGGGTTTCAGGCCTCACAGCTAGTCAGGTCTCAGGACTCTGAGCATAAGGAGAGGTGCTGCTTTTTCACACTTAGCTGACACGTCCAACCCGCAAGCATCCCCCACGTGAAATTATTCATGAAAACAGGGCCAATATGCTCAACCAGGCAACCTCTACTGACAAAAAAAAAAATCAATCATCTTATTCAATATTTCACCATGTTATTAAGTTACACAACCATTTTAAATAGTCTAGCTCTATGACAAATGTACTGTGTTAAGGAAGTTTAAGTTTGCGTCACTGAGTTTAGACTGCACATCCGTTCTCACTGCAGAATTGTTGGGCCTTCTATTGTGCAATACTGAGTCAACTAGGGATCTCCTCGCAAATCCTCTTCGGGCTAATGATTTAATTAACGTTTGATACAGCTGGTCCATCTAACACTGAACAAAGAAACGACATGAGAGAGAGCAGGAACAGGAAAAGGGCCAGCAGATTCCACATTGTGCAACAGAAGAGTGTCAAAGTCAAGAGCAGACTGTGCTGGTCTACTCTCGCGCGCCGTTCCTTAAAGTACATTCTCTGCTTCTTCTCCCGTTATGTGTGAGGGATAAGTGTGGCGTTGGACGGTTTCGGTGCAAATGGCCATTCTCGCAGCCCAGAAGACTGAGCCTCCCTGCCACCCACTCCCACCTGCTCCCTTTGCTATTTTCTCAAGCAGACTGCTTTCTTCTGGCTAGGTCGCTACCGTCTGTACTGGCACATACATTGAGTCAACGTTACGTAAGTTCAACATTCATCAGGCCTTTTTTTTAGTTTTTTTTTGTTTATTTCATATCTCAAATCCCCCTCCCCCCTGTGGAATCCTTTCCAAGCCGGATATGTGGTTAGATTGGCTTATTTATGCACTTGGTTTGGCATCTATCACAGTATATGCCACTACAATTAAAATCTTGCATATACTTTCGGACTTTCTTATGGAACTACTGTCATTTGGAAAAAAATCACTTTATTTATTCAAAAATATACTTTCTTTTTACCTTACAAATCGGTCTACGAGATTTTTCACAAACTCAAAGATCTGAACCCAATCAGTCGAGACACTTCCAGATCTGTAACAAAGAGAATAAAACATACAAGTCAGTGAATTTAAGGTCACAACATAAAAAATCTGGTTATATATCGTTACATCTATATTTAATGTGATGCGGTTATTTCATGTGGGGGGCAGTGGTGGCTCAGTGGTTAGGGCACTGGGCTACTGATCAGAAGATCGTGGGTTCAAACGCCAAGCTGCCACTGTTGGGCCCTTGAGCAAGGCCCTTAACCCTCCCTGCTCCAGGGGCGCTGTATCATGACTGAC
>JAOUQW010000026.1:5651091-5661772 GCA_028565825.1 Olivaichthys viedmensis | reverse complement strand
TTAAACACTTAATAATCAAGGGAGACGAACGAGGAACAGCTGGAAACATTTAACAACACTCACGCGTCACAGACAAGAACACAAAACACAAGCGCGTGGTCGCACACGTGGCGGCCATCGCCATGGCGACCGCCACGCTATGTCGCGCGCTCAGCCGGGCGCGTGACAAAGGTTATTTAAGCCCCCAAATTCTATAGTAGTAACTATGATATTATTCTGTTCTTCGAGTAACACCATGGTTTAATTTAAATTGCCTTTTGGTTGGCAAGTCGACCTTTATGTAATGCATTTACCTAGGTGTTCACGCATGCCTTCACATTTGGAGGGGGGGAAAAAGCTCTTCAGTCACTTCGACAAGAATGCCGTCCCAGATCTCCTCTGTAGCCCTTGAAGTATCTACAGCATGTGACAAAGTGCTCAGACAGCGAGGGCCTCCGCTCGCTCACTTCCCCGTCAGCTCACTTGACAGCTGCCATTTTCAGTGGCTCGTCATCCGCGCCGCCTGTGTAGTCACTTTTTCACGTTTGTGAAAGGCTAGGCTTTCTCACGATGGAGATTTCAACAGCCGGGAAAAGTGTTGTGTCACTGTTGATTAACCCAAAAGCGGAGCAGAATTTTTTTAAAGTTGGAAAGATGAGGTCTAACTTTGTTTTGGGTGAGGTATTCAAGGGCATTCCTGGTTTCACATGCACCCTTGTTTCACTTCTTCCTATCCAATTTATTTCTTCTTTTCTTGGAATTGTAATTTAAAAAAAGGACACATGAGGAACCAATTGTGTGTTCTGACTGGGCAAAGCACACAGCGTCAACAAACAAAGCCAACAAAAATCCCTAATGTAAAAACCCCACTCGAAAACAGTGCAAGTTACACCTTGATCCGCCATTAGTTCTCGATCTGCGCTGCTTTCTGTCGTTCAGCGGCTGCCATGCCAGTGCATATCACAGATGATTATATCAGTCATTTTAGCCAAGCATATCACAAATGGTCAAAACAAGTGAGATGCAGTCACATCTGCAGTGGCCACTGTTCTGCTATGGTTTCCACATCTAAAGGCTGGACCAACACCAACGCAGCACATTTTCCAGACAGATGGACACACGCACCTTTGCATTGCTTTTTCGAGATGCCAATCATTTACAAGAGCGGCTGGTCACATTAGCATGCACAAACAGCCAGTTGGTGGCCTCCATAAACTGAAATGGGGGCCTGTAGAGTATATGGATTTACAGGAATAGTTGAACGCTTGCCCTAAATTATGAGTTGTTGAATCTTTGCCTGGTTTCTTATGAAGATCAAATTGCAGCAACTTTTCTTGAACCTTTTTGCTTACATTCGTCTCACAAATATTGATGTATTTCTTCCAAGTAGAAACCTTTTGTGACCAATAAGCTAAACAAGTCATAAGCAGACCCCATTCATTTTGAACGACTCCCCATTGTTTTATATTTGAAAACACTTTCATTTAAAAAATTTCACATTTTGTATTCTGAGTTGTATATACTGGTTTGTATCAAATTGTTAAGAGAGCAACACAGGGAGGCTTGTTTGAAGAAGGTTTTTGAGCGTCTGAATTTCCCGGATATGTTTAAACATGTCAAATAGGAACTTTCTGACATGCAGTTGTATGTTTATCATCACTCAAACTTAAAACAATGAAGTTTGTGCTGGAGTAGGAGCATGGCAACTGAGCTTGAAAAAGTCGTCTTTGAAAGTATCTTCTTTTTACGTCTTGAAGAATGAGAACAAGGTGCCACAAACGTACACACTTCTTTGTGTGAACTTTTAATGCCATTATGGTCGTCCACACTCCAAGGCCAGTAAATGATGGACACTGTGCTTCCAAATCTCTCATAGCTCCTACATTGCCTTCTCCGAGAGTTACCATCTATTAATCTGACAGTAATGAGTAATGTGGATGTGTGTGTGTAATGGCATTAAATGTGAGCACTTATGATACCAGTAAAATTTGGCCAATCTCTGCAATATTTTACTGAACATTGAGCTGCAGAGCTGTACCCTCAATCCATTATAAGCTAATGTGAAGTGCCAAGCTTAGATCGAAGAACGGACACTGTGCTTTGGTAGAACTTTTACTCGGCTGTGTCTCATTGCGAGCAGCATTCTCAGTGCTATGTTGGGTCTTTTCCTTGAGGCTAAATGTATGGGAGTGATTAGAGAAGAAGAGAAGGCAAGGGCTGCCATCAATTCTGGCCAGCTTCCGAGTAACACGTCTCCCATTCTTGGTTCAAAGAGGTTGACACTGTCACGGTTTCCCAAACTTCAACGGCACACACACAGGCTGGAAAATGGATTCAAAGCAAAAGCTTTTGTGAAAGAAGTAAAGAGAATCCGCTGAGAGATTAGGGAAGGGTCTGTTGTCTTTTGGGGCCAAGATATTAAGGGTGTGATGGAATTTTGATGAACTGCACATTACTTGGATGCTGTAGTTTTGTTTTATTGTTACAAGAACAAGACAAACAACCAAAAAAGGCTGTTTTGGGGAAAAAGAAAATCTAGAATCTTCATTAAATAGGAATGTTCACTGGCAAATCATATTTGGTCATCTCATAAGGATCTAGTTGACTTCTCTTGTGATTTATGGTACACCATACACCCTTTTATTTGTTCATTGTTAGAAATACAGGATATCAGTTGTAATTGTGATGGAATTGTGATCAAATCATAAATTGTCAACCTCTTCCTTCTCTCTCTCCTTGCTTTCCCTGTTATTGCTTAAACTTTGATGATGAACTTTCGGCTGAGTGCTACACCCTGGTTCCCAGTGCTGTAAGGCAAGGAGCAAAGTTACACACACCATGGCTGCAGCTGTGCACTTAAGTTTTCTCAAAAACTCTGCCGACTTGGGGCCTGGCCCTTGGAGCTTTTACACAATGAATGTTCTCGGCAGGCTTTGATTCATGCTGCCGCAAGCGGCTTGGGCCATCAGAGTTTTCAGAGGTAGCTAGCTGTGCTGACAGCCCCTCCACAAGGCATTCGCTAAAGGGGAGAATTCAAAAAGCAGTTTCAAAAACACCACACACCCATGAGAGCATACCTAGTGTACTGCTGGAGTTTGCTTATGGCCAAAAACATCATTTGGCCTGAGGCATAGTCAAAGGTGCAAGTTCAATGAGAGTGTTGCTATATTGGTAGTTCCTAGTGGACAAAATTTCTATTCAATATCAAAAAGTTGGTACTTGAAGGCAATAAATATTAATTTGATAACAATCAAAGTTGCGTGGCTATGCTGCTGACATAATTGGCGTTTTAACAGCATATTTCCTTATGCTTAGAAGTCTGAAGTAATATATTGTCATACGCTACCAATAGTGATGTAAAGCCACCCACTGCCAGTGTACAATACAGGCTACATGGTCTCACGATTGCAAAGTTCTGAATGGTAAAGGTTGTGGTAAGGGGTGAAAATTAGCAGTTGTCGGACTTTGAAATCCAATGCAATCCCCCTCCAAATTTTGCATGAGATTGGATTAACAAGGGTAATAGACCTGGTGGGCCTACAATCCCCAATAAATTGCCGGCAAACTTTCATTCCCTGTTGCTCCGTGTGCTAGTGTAAGTAAAGCTGGACTCGGAGGGGCCGCTGGGACCCTCACCAGTGCCAGAAATGAGCTCTTATCTAAATGACGGGGCCGAGTGTAAGCCCTGGGGCTGCCTGAAAAAACCTGGAACATTAATCCTAAAAGGGCAAACAGTAATACAAAGATTATTATGAGATGCAGGGATTGTCTATAGAAAGCTCTCAGAATATTAAAGACTGATATTAATTAATTGTCAATTAATCGTCTTATATTACAATATACTACTAATACCATCACATGTATTCTTAGATGTCTGATCTTGTCATTATGTCAGTAAAGGAAGACAACTCAGTGAAAAAATGACATGCAGCACCATGAAAATTTGCTAAATAGTCCTAGAGAGTAATGATAGACTTTTAAAATATATCTTCCTGTAAATATCCTTTAATGCCTGTGATGCATAATACTAACTATTTGATCCCCTTATCTCTCACCTTTTTACTAAATTAATGACATGTTGGAAGCACTTTTCGTAGATATGCACTGTTCTGTGGTTCAGTGTGTGTGAGATGGGACGCAGAGGGTCCGCTGAGCCCTGGCCGAATTCACTGAAGCTGGACGCGAGCTCTTCTCTAACTGACAGGGGGCGAACATATGCCCTGGGGCCGCTTGAGAAAAACCTGGATCATTAAGGCTTGCTACAGCAGCTCAGCTCAGCTGCGAACCCTGAGCTAGTCTGGCAGCTTGGCTAAGACAAATTATCTGAAGCCTGGACAACTGATCCTGGCTCTTTGCACTATTTGCACTTTATTTAATCATGCATACACTGCATTTTCTTGTATGTTGCACCATGGTCCTAGAGGCACGATATTTTGTCCCACTGTCTACATATATATATATATATGGATGGAGGGCCAATAGATATTGGCTTGACTTGACTTCGAGTCAAGTCAGAGTGGATTCAGATTCACAGGAAAAGTAGTGGATAAGAAAATGTTGCCAAAACCTGGGTAAAGTTCAAGGACAGAATGAGAAGACTAAGCACTCAGCACTCGAATGAGAAAGAACTCACATTACAGGAAAACTAAAGTTTAATTCCAATTCGGAACTTCTGAATCAAAATCCTGACTAACTGAAACGAGACCAAAATGGTTTTAGGCAGCAATACAATAACAATGAGCAAAAACAAACAAACAAAAATACATTGCGGTGTCATTTCGATTCCGCACAAAAGAACCCAGAAACAAAAGAGTGGCGAGATTGCCTGATTGAAATTATAATGCTAATGATGACATTCTGGCTTGGAATGTCAAGCCAATTTTTGCCTCTGTGGGCCTGTTTCAAGTTTCTTCTCTGCCTTCCAGTGAGGTGGAATGGTGAAGGTTCCTGCAGCAGCAACTAGGCAGGATAAAAGGGAGAACGAGAAAAGGATGAGAGCCCAAAGACGCTTTTTCATCTCGCCTAAATCCTCGTTCCAGCATTTGATAATTCACTCCTGATTACGCAGTGGGAACCGCATAGGGACATCAGTGCACTTGTCTGAAGCACTGAAGCATTTTTTCCCCTCTCCCTCTCTCTCTGCACAGCCCTCGCTGTGTTTTTGGCAGTTACAACTGACCATCATGTGCCATGGTGCCAGTTTTTGTGAAAACTGGCACATATGGCAGCTGAAGTGCCATATGCCATAACAGAATATTTTTGGCTGTTTCCACCATTTGTATAATCGCTGGATCCGGTATAAAAGTGGTTCATTATTAATTTATTCCTTTCCCCCCATTTTGTTGCCCTCTAGATGAAGCATTTGATGTGAATCTGTCAGAGAGAGTTCATTTAAGGTGTATTGTGGGAGAAACAGCGCTTAGTGACCTGGGGAGGTGAGCGTTTGCTGTGATGAGATGTGTCTATATTAGGTAAAGGAAGTTGTGCATGTGTGAGAGATGGAGAGAGAAAGATAGAGAGAATGGCCTCTTTCCCCTCCTCTTAAGAGACACATGCTACACTTGGAACTTCCTCACTGCCATTAGGGCCTCAGACTTCTTCCTTTCCCTCTTCTGCCCTCCATTGGAAAAACTATGGAAGGCCTTCACCAGGGCTGACAGTGCACTTCTCTAATCTGTTGTTCTAATGATTTCTAGCTTCATGGAAACCTCCCTCTGTCTCATCACTCTCCTTGTTACGTTTTCATGACAATCACTACAGATAATAATGCGCACATTAGTGTCAGTGCATATCAGCTGGGGTGTAATTGTATATCGTCCTCCGAGTGTACATACATGACAGTTGTAACAGCCTTTTAATGTAACTGAACCAAAGAGCATGTAGGCTTCTAGAGCATCAATTACTCAATCAATGTTCAGTTGTTCCATAAAAATATATCGTCGCTGTCCGACGTATCTCCAAAAATCCAATTTTTCAGGAACACGAAAAAACACTTTTTCATGGAGCTTATCATACAAAATAAATCTGAAATTCATGGTGTGATGTGTCAGCTTTTCATCGGTCATTTAGATGTTAACTGCTGTGGGGTCGATGGAGGTTTTAGCCCACATTCCATATATGAATAAAAGTAAAAACCGCAAAAAAGTGGAGATACGCGTTTTTCATCGGACAGCCACGATATTATTTTGCAACAAAAGTAATACCGTCAGATGTGTATTTAAATTATTTAAGGTGTGATGTATGAGGACAATTAAATTAAGTGATATTTAAAAATGTGTATATAAAAGAAGACAACTACGTCTAGTGATCCAGTTTAATGACATGCAGCACCATGTACATGTGCTAAACATCTGCAGAAAAATGTGATAAACCATTTAAATCTCTCTCCTTCTAACTGTAAATCTCCTCCTATGCTTGTGATGCATTACATCAATTATTTCTCACTTTATCCCCCTCATGTTCTTATTTAGCACATCATTTAAATACTTTTCATAACATGCACAGAACTAGAAGCGTGTGTGGCCATCGAATTTATGCAGTGAATAGGACATGTCCATATGTAGGCTGTTTAATCATGCTATATGCACCACAAGTGCACAAACTGCTTTAAGAAATAATTGATTTAAATGATGTGAGAGCAAAGTTATTTTCATATTTCAGTCATGTAAAACAATAGAACAAGAGCTTGCTTATAAAGTATTGTCTAATTAAGTTCACTGACAGCTGTGGAAAAGAACATGACTAGCGTGAGTGCAACGCTAAGTCACAACAGTCATAAATACAGTGCAGTCCGTAAGTAATTGGACATTGACGTATTTTTTGTTGTTTTGACTCTGTAATTCCCACACATTGGATTTGAAATGAAACAATGACTACGAGTTTAAAGTGCAGATTGTCAGCTTTATTTTGGGTGTTGCATAATCATTTCATACATAGTCCTTCAATTTACGAGGATTCAAATTGGAAGTAATTGAACAATTTCTTGCTCAGTAAACCGAAAAACCTGCTCGTGTGTGCATAGTTGCATCTTTAGTTCAGGCACAAGAGAGTTCGCAAAATGTCTAGAGTAAATTATATATGTGGCATTTGCATCTGGAGTCTGTTGCTGTTGTCACTCAGGATGAGGACCAAAGTGCCAATGCCAGTAAAGCAGGCTGTCATGAGGCTGACAATTCCGCAGTAAATAAAAAAAGAGTGCGTTAAAATCCACTGCTTGGTATGTTGTTATAAAAGCAAACGCAAACCACCTGTTAGAACGGAGTACATGTCAAAAAATATTCTAAATCCACCAGCATGACCTCAGAGGGTTCATCACAAGTTGTCAACCACTGGTAAATATCAAGAACTGAGACGTTTTCTGAAGAAGAAAAAAAACGGAGAAAAAAAAACGGTCCATAAAAGCCCACCGAGTTTGCGACAACGTCTAATGGATAGATGAGACCAAGATGAGCCTGTGATGGAGAGAGCTAAGTTTGGAAGAAAAAAAAAAGTACCCCAAGTCTGGTGATGTTTGTGGGTCATTGATCACAAAGGATTTGCAAGACGTACTACACATGACCATTTTATTTAAGATTATGTTCATTTCTCCCATTAAGTTTAATCACATGACATGGGGCAACAACATATAAAAGGACCGTAATTCCTATATTGTTCACCTAATGACAGAAATAAATATCCTCAAATTTAATATTATGCACTTTTATTATTTTAATTACTTCTGTCCGTGCCTGCAATTCTTACATGCTTTTATAAATAACAATATGTATAATTTCTCTCATATGGATTTAACTTGTAGTGTCTTTGACTCAAAGCACTGCAATTAGCCTTAATATAGAGGTTTTAGAGAAGTCTAATGCCATGACACACAGACAAAGCAGTCTGTTCCCATTAAAATTATATTAATGTAGGTTATTGTTTTAAACAGTGTAGGAGGACGGAACTGTCCATTCTGTCCTCTGTGCAGCTTCAGCCTGTGACCATAAACTGCTGAAGCAGATGGCTACTGATTGTGGCTTTAATTTACATCTTTGTATGGGGAAATCATCCTTTTTATGCTATACTACATAGTGTGGAGCGGGACAAGATTTACAGCTAAAAATGCATAAATAATTGAAGGCCTACGGCATAGCCTTACAATAAAAGAAATCAATATGCACGAGTAGGATAAAATATTTAAACGCTTAGCGCAAATAACACTGATTTATGATTTATCTGTCATAAAAGCTCTCTTTGGAGAAGCAATTCATGTTTGTGCCTCAGTGCCTACATCTATGTGCATGAAATTTGACAAAATATATATATATTTTTTTAATTAAAAAAACAACAACAAATACTTCATGAGGTAAATAACTCTATTTTGGTTTAACCGAGAAAAAAAAGATTTATCCTCAGTTCCACTTTAATGCGCAGTTAACACTTGAACTCATTATGGCATAATTTACCATGGAGATCTCTTAAACAGGAAATTAACAGTTTCAACAACTGGAATCACAAGCATTTAGCTGAAGCTGTTGATTTAACATGGTATAAAAGATATTACAGACATGAACGAATCCCTCAGCTATGGATCAAATTAGCTGAAGCTTAGCCAAGCGCTTTCTATCTCTACCTGAATTATTATTATTTGTTTTACATTTAACTCCTTAACTTTGTAAGCATGGAGCTTTTAAGTATTTAAAACGTGCATGCTTTTTCTCAGTTCCAAAGATTAGTGTTTCATTAATCCATACAAACTGCATTTGCAAAAAATAATAATAAATAATAATAATAATATATTATTATTATTATCATTCGGTGTATGTGGACAGAAATGGATATGGGCTATATTTAGTTACTATTCTCATCCACTCAGCTTTCTGTCGCCTGTTAAATGACAAAAGGTGTCCAAAATGCTTCTCGTTGCGTGTTTCAAGAAACGTAGGCCTTTTCTCAAACTAACCGAAACTAAGCAGCATAATTAACCGATGTGAAGGCTTCCAGTCCAAGAGAGTTTCATGTTTTGGGTGATGGATTTTGCAAAACCCGTGTAGTCTTACCATTCCCTCGGAGGACAGCCTGCACCTGTGTCTGAGACAGACCTCAGCTAAACACAGCGGCCGTGTCCGAAACCGCACATCCCGCACATCCCCGCACATCCCCGCACTGCATAGTGGCGTGCACAGCGGCCGTGTCCGAAACCGCACATCCCCGCACATCCCGCACATCCCGCACTGCATAGTGGCGTGCACAGCGGCCGTGTTTGAAACCGCACATCCCCGCACATCCCCGCACTGCATAGTGGCGTGCACAGCGGCCGTGTTTGAAACCGCACATCCCCGCACATCCCGCACTGCATAGTGGCGTGCACAGCGGCCGTGTCCGAAACCGCACATCCCCGCACATCCCGCACATCCCCGCACATCCCGCACATCCCCGCACTGCATAGTGGCGTGCACAGCGGCCGTCTGCAGCAGCGCAACAGCTCTGCAGCACGCTACCATTATATCATTGAAATAAGGCGCGCGCTCTATTAGCGTGCGTTTGGTGTTATTCCTCAGTCACTCATGATCATCATTTTTTGTTTTTGGGGTTTTGTTTGGCGTGCAAACATGCTGATGTTAAATGAGACGTGTAGTTTTTCCATGCACCAAATGCCCGGGCTTAATTAGGCTCGGTTTTGAAAAGCACGCAGGTACGTGGCCTAATTAAATCAATCAGTCTTTCCGAGCAACTTGACACGTCATGGTCAGAAGGAGGCTCGTACTCCTGAAGCAGCTAACGGCTAAACCGATTAGCATCCCCCCCCACCTCACTCGATTACAGGACGAGAGACCTGACCCGCTTCTCACACCCGACTGCTGACTGCAGGCGTCGGGCTTTCCCACAGAAAGAGCTCGTTATTCCGCCGCTCTCGTTTCCGTACTTACTCTTGTCACGCGCGCGAATCCCGGCGCGCAGCTCGGACTCGGACAGAGCGCGGAACCTGCAGCCGACTCGTACGAAAAGTTACGAGTGGTTAAGGTTAGGGCGAGGTTCGGGCGGCGTTAGCGGTGGTGTTGTTGTCTTTTTTCCCCCAACGACTTCATCCGTGTGAAATGTAAGAAATCGCTCTCACGTGTAAGGATCCCGACGAATTTAGACCGAGGCCAGGTCGCGCTTCACCATGCGCGCCGCCAAACGCGCGTTCTCGTAGTGACGAAAGCGCGCGCCCGGGATGTCCAGAGCGAAAAAACAATTCGGGCACATGGCTGATGATAATGGACTGGGGGGGGACACCAGTCTACACTGTGAACTGCAAAGCGGGGATTAGGGTGTACAATTGAAGAGCCCTTGGGGTTAGGCTATGTTGCCTAGGTGCCCTACGTGGATGCTGACTACTGGATTGTTCATTCCAGACATTGCCGCTTCTTCAGTCCTGTCGAAGAGAATGGTGATGCAACTAAGATGAGGAGTAATGATGCATACTAATGCAACTAAGATGAGAGATGATGCCTACATATGCAACCTACATTGGTTTAGCCCTTGTTCAGCATTATGAACTTGATACAGCATTATATGGAAGGCTATGCATTATAACCTTATAAATTTACCTTATAATATTAACAGTGGCAGTGGTGGCTCAGTGGTTAGAGCACTGGACTACTGATGAAGGTCGTGGGTTCAAGCCTCAGCTCTGCCAAGCTGCCACTGTTGGGCCCTTGAGCAAGGCCCTTAACCCTCCCTG
>JAOUQW010000026.1:5632988-5643282 GCA_028565825.1 Olivaichthys viedmensis | reverse complement strand
ATTGTGTCGGTGGGCGGGTGGGGGGGTGTGCGGTGTTGGTGGGGGGGGGGGGGAGGGGGGGGGGGGGGTGCTGTAGATGTAATCACTCTGAAAATAGCTCAACAGGGACACCAAGCTTTCATAGTGAGAAACGCAGTTAAATACTTTCCCCCCGTAACCTTGAAATATATGCAGTAAGGTCCAAAAGTCTGACTCCACGACCAAAAAATACAACACTTTTCCTCGCTTTACGCGTATTATTCAGTATTGCATTATTTAAGACTGAGCCAAATCAGTTTTAGCTGTTTGAAATGGAAATACATCTCACAATTTGGCAAAATTTTTTATCAAATTGTTGTAATATGTTTCATTTAAATGGTAGACATTTTATTAATGTGTGTTAGTTTTTCATAACTGATGAAATTAAAACAGTTCTTGACACTGGATTAAGACCTTCCATGAAAACTTCCTTCTATCTATAAAGGGAGCAGGATCAGATCGCATGGCCTAGTTGTTCAGGTAGTGCATTTCTTTCACCTCTCCAATCATTCCACATAGTTTTACTGATGTTAATGAAATTTAATGATCTCTACTGAAAATATGTAAAGGTCATGTTTGGCCTGGCTTATGAAAAGTTGGGATACTACTCTTACTACTACTATTAATACTCCACTTCCTATTATTATTATTATTATTATTATTGTTATTATCATTATTATTAATAACAACAACAATAATAAGAATACATTTATAAATATATACAACTATATCACTTACATAACAGAAGTATAACAGAGTATATATATAACAGAGTTCTTGGCAGAAAATACTGATTAAAATATTAAAATACATACAGAAAGAAAAATAAAGACAGAACAATTAAAACTAGTTAAAAGCAAAATTTAAAAAAATGAAGATTGCCCTAATATTTCAGGTGTTCAGGAAGAGAAGGACAATGCAAACAAAAAAATTGTGCCTTCACTCTATTAATACGTAAGTGCTTTTTTACAAGAATAAACAAAAACTAAAAACTAGAGTAAAGCACATGACATTACTCCCCCCTAAAGGTGAATCATGGACTAGCACTCACAAATTTCCCCTTAAATTAATTTGAACTAATCAGAATCAAGACGGAACACAATCATAACATTCCCAGCCAGCAATTTACAACTTAACATCCATAATTGCAAATGCAATTAATGCAAATGCAACAACATTCTGTATTTTCCATGCACAGCAATTAAACAGTTCTTTTTGACCCAGTAGATAATGGAGTAAGCCCAGCTAGGAGACTCTGATGGTCTTTAGGAGCTGCGTTCACCTCTGCTTACCAGAGATATTTATTGCCCCACTATGACTTGAGCCTGGAGTCACTGCCCACCCCTTTCCTAAGCTCCGGTTACATTTGTCATTGTATCACTCAGCACCTACCAGTCGACCCTTCTTGCATGCGCACACCCTTGGCCAACCTATCTGGTCCACTTCTCATAGTTAACGTGTGATTGTGTCCTGTAGTGAACTCTTCACCTCTTCACCATCGTTCCATCTGCCCCTTCCGTTCCTGCTCCTGTTGTTCTGTAACCTCTGGCAACCTGGCTCGCTCGCTTCAAAATAGGTCTGGGAAAGAGCAGCAAGCTTGAATGCTATAATGTTCAATCTCAGTATTAATAGATTATTCACACTAACAACACTGTGACACCTGAGATGATGGTGAAGAGGATGGGAAAGCCAAAAGTGTGATTTACACCCACTGATGTATGGTCACTATACAAAACTTTATTGAGAACCATATACTCTGAGGTATGTTTACCGTATGTAATGCATCCATACTGGACATGGATTTTTATTAATTTTTTTAAGAACACTGTCAGCGTAGATCACCCAATTTGGAGCTATAAGTTAACTTAACAATATTCAGTTTCTTTTAATTAATATGAAAGTGAAGACAAGGCATGTCAGTTTACAAGTTGAAGATGGCTAGCTTCCAATAATAATAGCTTTAATAATAGGATAGTGCATGTAACTGCACATGTAAAAGTGAGCAACACCACAACATGTAAGGTTATATGTGGCATATTCTACAGTAACTCTGTAAGTTGTGCCTGCATAAGAAGCACTGAACCACAGACTATTTTAATAAGCAACACAGTCTATCTGTTTCATTGCTGACCGGCACAAATTTACACTTAGCGTGCACTTTAAAGACAGTCCCTTTGTGTTTATAGACTTGCCTGGGTTGTTGCTGGATGCTCACTCTTGGATCACTGCTTGTACCTGCTATACATATGCGTGCCTTTATTAAATATATTATAATGTTTAATATAAATATATATATAATATAAATTAAACATATTATTATTCAGTCCTCTGACCCACTGTTCACAAACGTTTGGATTTCCAAATGAATTATTGCTGATCTCCGAAGAACATCTGTTAGCTTTCAGGAGAGTATGCTGATGTACAATCAACTCCAGAATTATTGGCACCCTTCAAGAGAATGGGCAAAAATAATTGTATAAAATAAACATAACATACAATCATTCAAATTTTCCACTTAAACAATTGGAGAAACTGCTCACCTTTCATCTAATAAATATCATTCTCAGTCCCCAGGAACCATTTCCTGTTTCTCTGCACACATGTAAAATCCCTTCATGACTATAGGAAAAAAACAAAAAACGTTTTTTTTTTTTTTGGTCTGCATAAATCAGGTAATGGATATAAAAATAAATACATAAACAATTAAAAATACCATTTAGCGCAATCGGAGCCATAATAAAAAAGTTTCAAAAGTCTGGAACAGTCAAAAATCTGCCTGTATGAGGACCCATGAGTATACTGCCCCTTCGCACTGTGAGGAGGATGGCGAGGGAGGCAAAGAAGAAGTCAAAGATCACAGTTTCAGAATTACACAGTTTAATTAACATTTGGAGTTGTCAAGTTTCAAAAATGTGCCACCTCCATAATATCAAGCTGGTTGCATTAGAAACACTTCCTGAGAGCATCCTGCAAAATGCTGCATCTGAACATCACCAAGCGTCAATGGAACTACAATTGGAATTGTGTTTTGTAGTCAGATGGGACCAAAATCAAACTTGCACACCATCTGCATCTTTGGCGAAAAATGGGGACTGCATACAAGGAAAAGCCACCATACACACTGTAAAATATGGTGGTGGATCATTGATGCTTTGGGGCTGTTGAATGGCTAGTGGTCCAGGGGCTTTTGTGAAGACTGATGGCATCATGAATTCCTCTAAGTACCAGGACAATTCATGCCCCAAAACAGGTTTCCTCTGCATGGATGTTAAGACTTGGCTGTAGATAGTGACTCTAAACATCCATCCAAATCAACACAGAAATGGTTGCAGGAACACAAAATCAATGTTTTGCAATGCCCATCGAAAACCTGTGGTGTGAATTGAAGAGGACAGTCCACAAGAGCAAATCTAAGAATATAAAGGAGCTTAAAATGTTCTTCAGGAGTGGTCCAAGATCCTTCTACTGACTGTCAATTGTCGTAATCAACCTACTGGGATACACACTGTTACCAGAAAACAAACAAATATTTAGAAAACTATCTATATATTAATCCAGTATTCAGAGTAGTCACTTTGGCCTGTTGACTTAAAAGGATGCCTCTCTCATTACAGTCAGGTCTATACCTTATGAAAGCGTGTTATCTTTTTTTAGCTTATAGATCAGTCATTGGCAAGCATTTGCACTCAAAGCAAATACCTCCGGTTCGCATAGCACAGGCGCGCAGTTATACTGAACATGTCAGTGTCAACAGTTCAATCGCTAACAATGCCATGCACAGCTGTTGTGACCCTACACTGCTACTTAGCAAAACCGCAGAGGAACATAAATTGTCCAAGCTCACGAGATGCACCAATCTTTCACACGTCACTATTAATATGGATACTATTAATATAGATGGTCATGTTTTCTTTGCTGCATCGTGTCAAGCTGACATGTTTGAATGTTATTAATGGAAACAAGCTCAGTGGACACTAACGTCTTCAGATAGGTTGCAAAATTTGCCATGACCTGCCTGAGTTTGTTGCACTGCTTTTTGTCTTCTGGAACATTTGTCAGGATGTGAAAAGGGCCTTCTTGTATTAACTACTATGGAGACACTGCTTTAAACTTTCTGTCCTCCAAGTAAATCCAGTGTAAAACTATACAGAACTAATCTTTTGCTGCTCTGGAGGTATTTTGGACTCTGCTTACTGCAGCTTTAGGCCAGTAGTGTCAGGTAGAAATGAGCCCTGATTTACAACACGGGGATAGACTGGGGAAGTACCGCAGTAAAAAAAAATTATGACTGTTGTTTTTGTTTTTTTACAACGACTGAGTTAGCGTAGCCAAACATTCAAGATGCATTTCTCTTTTTATACAACACAGTCTTACAATTTGATAGTCATAAGAGTTAGAAATGGTTATGGGTAGGGTGAGGGGTGGCGTTAGTTGGTCATAGCGTTTCATAAAAATAAATTTTTTGGAAATCCAACAAAATGATTAATAATTTCCTATAAATTTCCACGAGATCAGGTTGTTTCTATAGTGAAGGCAAGAGACCTACAATCACAGAGATAATTTGCTTTGACTCAAATCTTGGACGTAGAAAACAGGCACATATGCAAAAGGCTAGTGCTCAAATGAATGTGTATGACCCCATCAGAGACACAGATCTGGAAGTGAACAATTAAAAACAATGATGGAGCAAGCAAATATTTGCATTCGGTATTTCTCGTAATTAGTCATTTAACATTTGTGCTGTTTGCCAGTTTTGATAATCCAAGTTAAATGCCTTTCTAGCAAAGTGTGTGTACCTTCATTATCAGCCTTTCCCACTCGGTTAGTAAATTCATGATGTTTGAAACTCAAAAAAGGAGCTCCGGTAACCAATTCTAATAAGTTATGTTTGCAGCAGATTTTGGTGTGTCTTTAAAGAATGAGTTGTTAGGTATTTACTTTACATACAGGGGCATAGCACAATCAGTGACATCATTTTTTCAAGGTTATCAGAACGGACTAAGCAAGTTAGCCTTTAACTGATTTTGGTTCTGATTTTGACACACATTACATTACGTTAGTTTGAGTTTTAGAAACCACATCACTGCATCCTCAAATTACTGATACACTGGACAAAGGGCTCTCCATTCGAAATAATAATAACAGTCCATCATTGGACAACAAAGTAATTTTCACTTAATATTTCCATAGTAACATCTTGGCTGGTGTCACAGGATGGTACTGCCATCTAGTTTATCCCAGTGTTGACCACATTGTTCTGCATCAACATGGTCTCGCACTTGCAAATTCATAACATTTCGTACGACTCAATTTGTATGAAAAGATATGATGGTTAAGGTTAGGGTTAAGGGTGGGGTTAGCTTTTGTTCACTGCTTTTGCTTTACACTTGTCACACTATTTGCACTAGATTTAGTCGCATGTACATTAGCTCTGTTTTTTCTTATATTTTGCACCATCCATATTTTGTCCCAGTGTATATTTTTAAATGAATGAAATGACAATACAAATTGATGACTTGACGTGTAAGCCTACACCTCTTTTTTTTGTCATGCATTCAACAGGTGCCTCTGTCTGTACTAAGCAAACAGGTGCTTCTTTGTTCCTCATCAAACCTACCCGGCCAGTACACAAAGAAGCACAGCCATTCCCACACATTATTGGGCCGGCACTTTTGTCCTAAGCACATGTCAAGATCTTTTGCACTGATTAAATGCTCGGCTGATCCGCAGACTGTTTTGACACGACGCTCTGGAACTGAGCGGCTCTCCTCGGGTCTCTCTGGCATTGCTCTGGCATTTAGGGATGGAGGGGGGAACAGGGTGAGAGGCTTTGACCCCTAAAGCTCAAAAATATGTCTGTGGGTTGAAAGGGAGAAGGGGATCGAGCGCAGAATCCCTCTCTCCTGTTCCGCCTTGCCAGGGCGGAATGTTCCAGATGACTGAGGCCATGTTCACAGGGCCTGTAGGGTTAAGGAGCGTTTCTGAGAATTGCAACATACACCAATCAAGTGTTCTTTTAACACAAGGCATCAGTGAAACAACCAATAGCACAAAAGTCTGAGACCACATTGAAAAATCTGTAACAGAAAGGTTTATGTAAGATGAGAGATTGATACCACAGTGGATCAAAACAACAGTGAAACATGGTGGTGGATTTTCAATGTGGTCTCAGACTTTTCAACCCGACTGTATGTGATTTGGATGACATCTAAATGACCAATGAAAAGCTGACAAATCACACCATCAATTTCGGAGTTATTGTGTATGATACTTTCTATGAAAAAGTGTTTTTTCGTGTTCCTGAAAAATTAGAATTTTGGAGATACATGCTTTTCATTGGACATCGACAATATATGCATCATTGTTCTAGAGTACCATCTATCAAAATATAAAATATTTTGTAAGCCTTCACTCAAGACTAGTTCACAGTCCAAATGACAAATACGACTATTGTTTGTGCACTGTTCAGTGTATGCTGCGCAAAAACACCCATCAGAACGTACTTGTGAACAGAAAGCAGCCACATATGTTTGTTATAGTGGTTAACATGCAGCCTTTACACTAAACTGTGCATCTGACCAGAGGCTTAGTGCTGATTCACATAAACTGTATATTCTGGTCTTGATCCCAGTGTGGTCTTTGTTTCTCAGGGACAGTTTTAGAATGGTTCAAATGATATTTAAAGAGTAGACAGTTTCTTGTTTGCTTTGGGAAATCGTTCAACAAAAACACTTTCTGTTATGTGTGGAGTTCCAAAAGGTTCCATTTTAGGACCTTTGCTCTTCTCACTGTACATGCTACCTCTAGGAAATAGCATCAGGAAACATCAACCACTATGCTGACGATACGCAACTCTACATTTCCATCCCTTCTGAATGTTAAGACTCTGTCAACAGATATTTCTATATGGATGTCCCAAAACCTTCTGCAGCTTAATCAGGACAAAGCTGAGGTACTGATGCATGGTATTAAATTTCAGAAAAAATGATTTATGAGAAATTAGACCATTTTGCTTCATTTATCAAATCTGAAGTGCCAAACCTGTTTTATTCCTCATTTAAATAATTGCTTTGTATCATTTAAGAAACATTGCTAAAGTTAGACCCTTTCTATCTGCAGAAATATTAATCCATGCATTTGTTGCAAGCAGAATTGATTGTTGTAATGCTCTGCTTAGTGGGCTCCCCAAAAAGACAATACATCCTTTACAACTTGTACAAAACGCAGTAACACAGATCCTAGCAAAAACAAAAAAGGAGCACATATCATACCAGTCTAGTAAGAAGTGTACTAGCTACCTGTATTTTCCATAGATAGATAGATTTAAAAATTATTTTACTTGTTTTTAAAGCTTTAAATGGCTTAGCACCTGTGCACCTCACTAAATATTCTCCCATGTCCCAATATGTGATCTGAGATCTGCTAATGTTGGGCTTCTAGAAATATTTGTAAAATACAGAAAAAGTGTTGTTATTATGCTTCTAAACTGTGGAACTCAATACCACTTTTTATAAGGCAGTCATGTTCAGTACACCCTTTTAGAAATCTTTTTCATTGATCATTTTCATTCTATTTTTGTGTTTTTATAATTTAATATTATTATTTTTTGTTTAAATTTTTACAACTGAGGGTATTTAAATAAATAAATAAAAATATTTTACTACTTGATTGTAAAGCATTTTCAGCTACCACGTACCATGTATGATGTGCTCTATGCATACATTTTTATTATTATTACAATTATTATTATTATTATTATTGTTAATCTACACAGTGCAATGTGTCTAAGGTCACAAAAAGAGATCTGAAAATAATTTTTTTTAAATCTAATTAATGGTATTGCATTTTCCCATTGAATCAAAAAGATTTTCCAAACTCATTGTGTGCCAACTGGCTTTGGTTTGTTTCACATTACTGCTATGGCTGTTTTTTTTAACATTCAGTAGCAGTTTTATCTTATCGTGGCTTAGGCTTACAGAATATCACTGAAATGTTTTCTATCTGTCATAAAATGCCTTAAATCTCTCGGAAAAAAATGTATTCTGGTGATATGGTGGCGCATATGCAAATAAAATAGCCATTTGGAAGATTCTAGAGTATAGCTACGTATATAACAACTATATGTGCTGTTACTTTGGCATTACTATAATCTTAGTGGCTATAAGATATGAACTCTCAGAAACACTTTAAATAATGGAACATCTATCCTCGGGAAGATCAGACGGTGGCTTTAACACTGTCCAGACACCATCATGCGCGACAGTGTCTTTAAACCCATCTGTGCCCATTTGCTTTGTTGCTGTATAGATAATGATCAGCCATGCCAAAGCAAGACGAACGGTTTTTAGGGGACAAGGAGAGTCCGCCGTAAACCTCGGAGGCAGCTAAAAGCCAGGAGCATTGATGAATCAGTCAGGCCAATCGTTGTTTATACACATCTGGCGGATTACCTCACTCAAGTCACTGGAGGATCTAACAGAAACAAATTACTTTTACAATTTCGGAGATAAACAGTTTCACACTGTTTACATTAAAGTCATCAATCGAAAATTCTGCAACATGCGAAACAAAGAGGCGTCAGCTACACAGGCTTTTTAGTTATCCAGAGACAAAGACTGGAATGTTTTCATGCCACATTCCTTTGAAAGCGCAGGAGACTCTTGCTGATACCTTGAGGACGACATCATGGTCTTGCTTAAATTACACGGTCAGGAACGTCCTGAGTTTCTGGGGGAAAGAAAAATGTTTGAATTACAAATCTAATGGCAACACAATAAATGTCAGACAAGTTTTGTTATTTTTGACAAAAACCTTCATCCAATCAAACCCAAAAACATGCTCAATAGCCACTGTCCCACTTTCCTTTATAACAAAACCTTCACTGTGTTACACTATGTACTGTATAACAATACAGGAGGTTTTTATGTTGATGTTACCACCAAGTGCCAAGTACAGGAGACACTGCAGAGCATCTTTTGAAGTGCTCATCAATTTTCCAATTAACCTCTCTTGGCAAGTCATGTAACATTACCATTATGTGACTCTGACATACCAGAAGTACGCTAAGCTACTAAATAAGTTGTTGTGACATTTTAAGATAAATCAGTTCAGAAAGTGTCATAGCACAATCCTATGTAAACAAAACTCTGTCAGTTGACTCAGATATTATGTCAACTTGACATCAAATTGACAAAAGCAGTCTTTATGAGAGCTGACGCCTTTTGGAATGATCCTTTAAAAGTGTTTATGTAGCTTTATGTCAGCTGTCATGTAGGGCTTCTGTAGGTATCATGTAGGTATTATGAACATCGACCTTCGGGAAAGTGTTACCAGCATTTTTAGTAAAAGTAGTGTGTCCACCTTGGGAAATTCACTGAGGGATGATGGTATGGTACATTAATATGGTGTATTCTAAGATGATATATTATAAGATATCACCCAGATGATATATTATAAGTGCAGAAAAATGAAAATTAGAAAGCTGGCCACATTTTGCACTCAGCGGTCACAGCCTGCAGTTTGAAATTTTATGAATGGCTGACGCACCCAGTGAGAATGCCGCTACACAACAGACGCAAATTATCAACAAAAATTTTGGGCAAACATTTTGGGTTTTAAAATTGGGTCAATGACGCCAAGGACTGCAGGTTAATTTGTAATTTTGGTTTAGTACAAAGCATTTGTGTTGAATTTGAGATGTTACTACCATACAAAACCCAAATACTAGATAGTAAAGTACACAATGTATAGAATAAGAATATAGTGTATAGTGTGCAATTTGAGACATGGCCCATAACTGGAGTTTAGCACCCCAGCTTTAGCATATATTCATTTTCATTTGTTATTTTAAAACTGTTGTTTTTCGTGCTGAATTATTTACAGTTTAACTTTTGCATATTATAGACTGTTTTGTAACACTGGCATGCAATGCTGCAGAATGATAGAGCAACACATGCAAATGACAGAAAATAATAAATAATTTTGATGTGTTTCTGCTTTTTGATGCTTTCTAAGAACCTTTGAAATTTTCAGTGCTCTTAGAAGCAACCAATGCTGCTGTCCAAAGCAGTTGGCGTCCGTTAGCTCCTTCTGCATGGGGTGGTACCATCATAGCTCCTGAGCACAGTTGAACTGTGTGTGCCATGTGATTTTGAATGATCAAAGCTGATCATTGTTTGATTGCATGAAATTTATTGCATATACAGTGGGGTCCAAAAGTCTGAGACCACATTGAAAATCCAGCACCATGTTTCACTGTTGTTTTGATCCACTGTGG
>JAOUQW010000026.1:5621922-5632888 GCA_028565825.1 Olivaichthys viedmensis | reverse complement strand
TGTTGTAATGGCGTATGTGAGACAGCATTATAAATCTTTTATAATCCTGTGTCCATTGTCATGAAGGGCTTATGTACGTGTCATGTAGCCCTATGAACAATGCTCTTGCATTACTGTTGCCAAAATGTCTAATGCACTACAGGAGTACATTGTTGAAGACATACCTCTTGCAACCCACTGATTTGCAGTTTCCTCCCACGTTTTCCTCCAAGCACACCTGATACAACTCTTAAGCTAATTATTAAGTCACTCATGAGAGGGATCAGGTATGTTGCAAGTAGGGGGGAAAAAGTGTTTGATAAATTAGTTCTTGATTTACTTTGACTTTATTTCATTACACAGTCATTTTTACTCGCTGCTCAGAGCATTTTCCTCGTGTTAAAACTAACATATGCTCGCAGTGCATTATAGAAATACACAAGGTACCTCAGCCACACTCGAAAATAACTATTAAGAAGTCTTTTTAGAAAGGTTTCTATGAATTCTATAGTTTGGAGCAATGTCACAAATGACATTAATAGCACAAGTAGTAGCCACTTTTAATGCAAGAAGTGTGTAGTAGTGTGTTGTAGTGTGGTCAGTCGTGCATAATGCCCAGACCTGGGACAAAACCTATGTTTTTGACCAACATATTTAGATCAAATAGCCCTCTTTCACATGCCAATGGATCCCCTGGGCCCCCACCTGGCCTGGGCCCAGGACCAATTTCAAGGTGTGTGTCCCCCGTGACAGAAAGGCTGCTATGGTGTACCACTAATACCAGAACCATAAAAAGTGATGTGTGGAAAGCTGGACACTTTTTGCACTCAGTAGTCACAGCCTGCTCTACATAGTTGAAGGCGAGGAACCATCAGAGGCTACTGAACCCTGTAAAATGTTCAAAATAGCCAAAGCTTCTAGGGAGAATGTCACTACGCGACAAACAAATTAGGAGGAAAAGGTTTATGGTGAGCATTTTGGGTTTTAAAATCACTGGTTGTTCCTGTGGGGGCTGTTCTGGCGCGAGTCAATGATGTGAGGTACCACGTGGTAATTTGTCACAGGATAATGTTTAATTTGAGATGTTAGTACCCTATAAAAATCCAAATACTACATAGCCAAGTGTGCAATTTGAGACATACGCTTGGCCATTTCTTAAAAAAGGCTGACATTGTGGGAAGAACATCTTGAATGAACTTTAGCATTTGGGACAGTGCAGCGTATCTCCAAAACTGCAAACTGTGAATGATATGATAGGCTAAATAAATCTCCCAATAAAGGTATTGAAACAGCTGTGTCTGCTATGAGGAGCCACAAGTCGCACAAGACAATCTTTATTGCCATTACACATTATAAAGGATTGCAAAAGGAAATGCAGTTTTAGGGTCTCCTATTACCAATACACAAAGAATATTCCTCCCAAACAATATTTACAACGACACAAGATTGCGCAATGAACTTGTAGACTCTGGTGCGCGATGTGTCTTATGAAGGCTGCAGAGTGAAAAGGAATAGCACAACATTTCCACAAGTTCAGCAAGTGCCAACATTGAGTATAGATCCCAGAGCGTGCAGCAGAACATCCAATAGTCGCATCAAGTTACTCCAGTCGTATGAGGCGCGGCGGTCAACGTATGGGAATGAGATCCAGACGCGCACCGTGTTTATTTTAGACCTCCTCAGGAGCGCTTTATGGGCCAAAGTTTAGACTTAGAGAAAGTCCATGTTCAGCTCGAAGAACGGTCCGGGAAGAGGCTCGCGCGTCTCGCGCGGTCGGGATTCACTCGCGCGCCCTGCGCGTCGTGAACAAGCGCGCGTGCGTAAAACCTTAGTTTTGGGTATGGAGGGGGCGCGGGTGTTTGTTGTGACGTTCAAAGTTGGTTGTGCAGTTTTTGTCTGGAATAGACACCGGATATGAGAGAGAGAGAGAGAGAGAGAGAGAGAGAGAGAGAGAGCGTCCTTCAGGACCCGAGCACGCATAGACCAGTGAGATCATTGGCGATATAAATATCTCCTTGCCCGCGGATGTACAGCGCTCAAACTCCTGGCTATTGGCCACCAGAACCAAGTGGCACAAGAGACGGGCAAAATGCAAGACCTGACTTAGTTGGTGCATGAGAGAGAGAGGGGAAAAAAGAGAGGGAGAGAGTTCTTTTAGGGAAGAATGAATGTTGCTCTCGCGCTCGCGCTCGTAGCTCAGCTGATTGGCACCGCGGCTGTTTCGCTGGAAGAGCACCTGGTGGCGTCGGGTCGCCGCACTGGCACTCTGTTCTGCAGGGTGGGCATCGGCTTCCACCTCCAGATCCACCCCAACGGCAAGGTGAACGGCAGCCACGAGCCCGATCGGCTCAGTAAGTATCTGATTCTACAATGAAGCGCGTTAACGAGATTTGGGATTTAACTAGGGCTGTGCAGTATATGGCTTGTCATGGCAATACTACTGACATATGACAGGATGTTGTAATGAATGATGCATTTTGTCCTCGCTGTACTGTGAGCATCCTAACTATGTAAATACGAAACATGCAAATGAGCCCACACACCAATAATGACCTATTTTATTCTATTGTAAACATCCTGAGCAGCACACACACATGCATATATGCAAATGAGCCTTCCCATCTATTACTGGATGGAGTTTATTGTGTGCTATTAACATCCTGACCAATCTCAGACATTCAGACACCAGATTAGTGTTTTGATGAACCATACCATTCATGTCATTCAAATAAAAACCAAATAAATATATGCAATGCGTTTTTAACTGTGTGACATCAAGGGACAACCGATGTGTTTATTATATTGCAAAGCATGGGTGTAATGTGCTGGGGACACGGATGAGGGCGGGGTGAAAAAGTGATGAATAAGGAACAGGTTCACAATGGAAAGTTTTTTTGTAAATAAGCTTTTCAACAGACTACACATTCAACAGTAGTGGGGATAAAACTGCATTAAAAAAAAAGAAAAGTGGTGGGGACATGTCCCCAGTGTCCCTAGCATAAATTACACCTGTGGTACAAATGATATCACAATTGCAGTGTAATTGCAATATGGAATTTATTCCAATTTTTGCAGCCCTATAAGACTGTAATACTGTAGTGTACATAGGATACAGACAATTGTTGCATAACTTGTTAATAGGGTGGAATTATATGAAATATTTACGGTTTGATCATCAAACAACCCTGTGTCAGTTTTCGGTATATCACTGTATTTGTTTACAACATCACATTTTTAAAGAGTATGACAGTAAATTTTGCAACATATTGCCGCAGCAGTGCAGGTATTCGATTATTTGTTTAGGGAAAACGTTAGAATATTCTTACGATAGAAATACCATTTTCTCAGATTTTTCTCTCTGGTATGTTTGATATTTAAAAAGTAGGTCACCCGATTAGCACATTTCTATTGACGGGCTGCACCTCAAATTAAAGTTTTTGTGATGTCATTAGCTACATCAGAATAGTATAATGTTAAGAGTATAACTATTTCAGAATCCATTATCACGGTATATTATCCCAATCCGACTTATAGTAAAGTTCTGAGATCTGCACAGTTATTGATAACAGTGAACCCCAATACATTTATAACCATTTTAGTGCACCAGTCATTCAATATACGTCCAACAGGTTTACACAGTCAAAGCTGCCATAGGTAAGATTTAATCACATTTTATTATACTGTACATCATTAGTGAAGAACAAATAAGAATGTGTCGTCTTTAAATTTACAGCCCTCGTAACAGCTGAGCAAAACCAGTAATTCTCTTGGCTTGACTTGTACAGGTGATAAACTTATTAGGCCATTCCAAATAGTGCTACTGTTCATGTGGCTACTGAAGTGGTTTGCTTGTGTCTGTTTGTTTATTGGGAAATGCTCTATGCGAACAGCTGCAACGGCTCGCACGAGAATGTTATTTGGTTGAGAACCAGCATGATTGCCATCAGTAACATGCCATGCACTAGATTGTTGTTAATGGTTCTATGTTCAGGGCACATGCCATAGTATTAGAGTCTGTTCAGAGGCTCAATCTGTGCTGGATCAAAGAAAAAACGAAAGAGAATTTGAAAAAAAAAGGTTCAAGTCATATGGTTGTTGAACAAAATATCTAACTGGCTGATAGAACTAGGCCTGATGCTAATAATGTTAACAGTGAATTTATAATGTTCTGAAATTGAATTTTTCATCTCTTGATAAAACCAGACAATTTTGCATGGGCTCTACAGAACCCAAACAGTAAGATAATGTTACTCACTCTTATGATGCATATTATGCCAAATTCATTTTCCATATGGGATGTACATTAGTAAGACTGTTGTCCTCTTTAGAAATAACAAGGTAATATATTTTGCATATGGGACTGCATCATGGCTTTGGTATGATCATCTAGCCTATATATTCAAAGACTAAGGTATATTCAGTGTAATTCTACTCAAAGTTTTTTTTCTTTTTCTCAGATCACTTATCACTCACATAAAATGTATTCATGTCTGTCTGCAGGTCTGCTGGAACTGTTTTCCGTGTCTCAAGGAGTCATAGGAATCCGAGGAGTTTTCAGCAACCGATTTCTAGCCATGAACAGGCGAGGATGGCTTCATGCTACAGTAAGTATTTACACGTTCCGTCACAAACCCATAAATTAGACACCATGGGTTTGGTTTTGGTTTTATTTTATTATTTTTTTCCAAATTGTATTTTAACCCCTTAATCTTACAGCTTATTATTCAGTAACTACAGTAAACCTAAGGAATTGCTCTCATAACTACATACCGCTAACAGGTCCTGGGAGTTTAAGGGGTAATTTATTTTATTTTTTTAATGGCAATATGGCATAGTTAATTATTTCATTGAATTGTTGAAAAATACATTTTTGAATTTCACTGAATAATACATCTTTATTTATATAGCATTTTTCAATAACCCAAACACTGTTTCAGGTTATGACATGGAACACAATACTATTCCAGAAAATTTTAAATATTAAGTGAATTAGAATAAATTTTATTGGCCAAATAAGAACTTATAAGGAATTTGACAAAAAGAAGAAGAGTAGAATAAAATGAGCTAAAGAAATGAACAGTGCAATTAGTTAGAGATACTCTCAGTAGTTAGAGTACACTTAGGATTAATATATATTGAAAATGTAAAATAAATTAAAATAAATTGTTGACAGTGCGAGCGTTAACTTTATTAAGCTGCTCATTCTTTGTGTCCTTGTGGGTCCAATAAATGATGTTTTGGCAGGCATTAAATAATAACCGACCATCTAATTCATTATAGTTGTTGTAGTTCTGCTTATCCTCTATGTCTTTTTCAGTTTCTTTGATGGTGTTGGTGTGCTGTGACTTCAGCATGTGGCTGGCTTGCTAACCTGAACCAATAGAAATAAATAAAAACAAAACTGGCACATGCAATTCCATGAAATTCAAATCCATAGGACCCTAAATAGAGCTTTCAGACACACAGGATGTCAAATTTTGTAGCACCTTTAAGATGAAGTTTTCCATCTCCTCTCACGTTGGGGTGAATGTCGGCTTTGTGAGCCTCTGTAAATTTCCCATGTTCATGAATGACAAAGATTTGCTCAGCAACTCTACTGCTGACAAGCATCTGAGTCTGGGTCCAACTGATAGAAGTCAGAGCTTATTAGCATGCGTTAATGGGAAAGGCAGATTAGAAAAGAACCTGCTGATAGAGAAGAGGGCTGATAATCGAGGGTAAAAAATCTATATGATGAGAAAACAGGGGCACACAGGTGCAGAGAGAGAGAAACATGAACAGCATCCAGATAGCAGAGGCTGTGACACCAGAGAGATCCTAGAAAAAGACAAAACAATTTTAGAAACAAACAGTCATATATATATATAATCATGGCATTGAACTACCATTTTGTTAGATATGTATTAATGTCAGAATGCAGAAGGTTGCAATGTTGTGGTCTTTTCCTTCAGAAGCAAAGAAAGCTTTAAATGAAGTGTGCAATGAGTTTACAATTTCTAGGGCAAATTTATGTCATCAAGATTAGTTTAGATTTAGAAAGGATCTGGTGATGCTAATACTATGCTCTGTCCAAATTACCACCCTATTCAATATTTCCTACACTGGAGAGTCACAGGCACTATAGCAGACTAATATGGGGAACAGAACTTGTGTTTTAAAGTACACTGGTTTTTGTACACTATATAGTTTGTTTGCTCATTACTCTGCGATCAATAAGTTACATTCTGTCACATGAACACCATTATTGACTAAGTCTTGCCATCAATCGCTGTGGTTGTGTCCTAAATCAGATTCTAGTTACTGTATAGATCACCTGCCGACTAGAATGCATCATTCGGACACTACCAGTTTCATGAGATACACATGTACCCATGTGCTTGGATTATAGCTGGCATTATACAGTAAGGTCCAAAAGTCTCAGTTGACTTTTAAGAACTGAGTTTATGTCATCTCCATTACAATTTTGTCAAATTATATTTCTTAAACACTAATTACATCAGTTTTCACGAATGTTTTTTCTTATTGTCTGAAAGCATTAGAGACGATAATGTATCATCGTTACCATTTGAATGAAATATTTGGTTTCACAGTTGTAACAGTTTTATAAAAAATTAAGCAAATAGTGGCTATTCTGGATCTTCAGACAGATTTCAAATTCAAAAGAGAATTTCATCTACAGATAAAAAAGTGATTTATTTCTGCTTAAAACGAGTCATTCTCAAACATTAACTGAGTAAACTTTGTATAAGATTTTGATAAATTATGATAACATAAAACAGTTGGTAGTGGTGTTAGATTTCTACATTCTTAGAAAAAAAGGGTTCCTCAAGGGTTCTTTGGATGGTTAATGGTTCTTGCTCTCTAAAGGGGTTCTACTATGAATCTTTAAGGGACAAACCAAGGAGCCCTTTAGGGTTCTAGATTTAACCTTTTTTTTCTAAAAGTGTATTTCTATTATAACCTAGACACTCTTAGAAAAATGGTTGCTCGAGGATTCTTTGAATGGTTAAGGGTTCTAAAGGAGTTCTACTTAAAACTCTCTCTAAAAGGGAAACCCTCTGTTGTAGGGTTCTACAAAGAGCCTCTGAGGGTTCAAGAAGGACAAGCCGAAGAACCCTTTATTTAACCTTTTTTTTTTTTCACTGAGTTCTACACTGGGTATTTAGGAAAGTTAGTTAAACTGCTGACAAGAGATGGAGAGAGTGGGTCAAGAGGGAAAACAAGAAGGAAAAAAAACCTACATATAAATCTGAAGATGATCCTCTAAGCCGCTCCAGAAATCATCAGCAATTAGAGCAGCTGCAGTGGCTCCATCAGTGTTGAATTAGGTTTGATTT
The DNA here is from genome assembly GCA_028565825.1 of Olivaichthys viedmensis. Classification (NCBI taxonomy): domain Eukaryota; kingdom Metazoa; phylum Chordata; class Actinopteri; order Siluriformes; family Diplomystidae; genus Olivaichthys; species Olivaichthys viedmensis. The sequence goes on along the minus strand of JAOUQW010000026.1, from coordinate 5,625,572 downwards.
TCCTCAGGCCAGCTACAGTTGCATGGGTTTATTTAATAGCCCTGTCAGCTCAGCTCTTAAACCCTGGAGCAATGCTCTACACATACACGCCAGCCCGGACAACACGGATATCGAATGACTCAGTGCCTGATGTCGTTGCACTGTCTGTCATATTTAATATTTAGATGTTTTCACAGGGACAATTTATTGCCGAGATAATGGCGGGGGGAAGACAGATGCATATCACACTGCGTGACCTCTCCCTCAAGCCATTACGAACGTAATCTTTTCAAAGGTTAAAGGGTTACCTGGATTTATAAACCAAACAATAGGGCAAGGGGGACAGGGAGAGACAGAGTGAAAAAGAAAGAGAAATACCTCTTCTCCAGCTCAGAGAGTATAACAAACAGAGTTTCCACCAAAGTATGTACTGAATTTTAGTTGACGTATGGGAGACTAAATGAAATGAGCATGCAAGGATAGAATTAGCAAGCAAGAGTACTCCATCTACAGTGCCTCAGTGTAGTAACACTATACTAATGATGATTATGCTGAGAGATGGGCAACACCGCGGTACTTCCTGGGAAAAGAATCTGCTGGTTTGGATTTAGTTTAATGCAACTTTATTTCATTAAAATTTTACATAGCATTTAAAAAATTTCATAGCATAACAAAATGCGGTAACACTTTACTTGAGGGTAGTGTTCATAGGGCTACATGACACCTACATAAGTCTTTCATGATAACTGACATAAACCCACATAAACATTTCTAAAAGGTTTTTCCAATAGGTATTAGGTGTCATAAAGACTGCTTTTGTCAATTTTGATGTCAAGTTGACAAAGCACAAAAATTACAGATTTTTGTGGACATATGATTGTGTTATGACATTTTCCAGGCTGACTTACGTTAGAACGGTGTTATGACATTGTGATAAGTAACCCTCACTTGGCAAACTATAATCATCACCATTATGGGACACTGACATATGAAGTATACTGAGCTACAAAGTCAGTTGTCATAATGTTCTAACGTTAGTAAGCTCAGAAAGTGTCATAACACAACCTTATGTCAAATAAAAAATCTTTGTCACTCAGGTGTTATGTCTACTTGACATCAAAATTGACAAAAGCAGTCTTTATGTCAGCTGATGCTTATTGGAATACGCTTTTATTAATCTTTATGTATGTTTATGTCAGTTGTCATGAAGGGTTTATGTAGGTGTCATGTAGCCTTAAGAACACTACCCTTGAACACAATGCTTTTTGGTAGCTCAGGTGCAAATCCACATTTAACATATCATCATACGTAGACCGTGCAGTTACACAGTTACAACAGGCATGACAATACAACAAAATTGCAATATTCAAGTTCAATATTGAACAACAGGTGTTAGTCATATCACAAATCCAAACTCTCCCAAACTGTGTTCCTTACATTACACTTTGTGAAAATTCCCCAGGAAACACCACAGTAACATCCAGAGACACTTAAGCAACCCAAGTGCCTCCAGGAAGTTATGGCTGGTCAAGCCGTAATTGACATGTTTAGAAAATACTGGAATGGCATCATTTTCTGCTATGCTGCGCTCTTCAGTAAACCAGAACAAGTTTTATTTTTCTAGTGATTGGGGTTACTCAAGGCTCCATAGTGAGGCATGACTATCCTTGGGCACACAATATAGTTTCCCACCAGCTGTATTTTTAGGAATGGGAGCTCCAAACTCCTGATTATTAGTATACATGCAGACCATTCATACTCAAATACTGTATGTTAAGACTGAATACATGCATGGGGTTTCCAACTCTGTCACAAAGCAAAAAATTTATTTCCTCTTTGTAGACTCTTTGTAGTAGAAATGTAATTTAGAAACTGGTAAAAGGCATGGGGTTAGACAAGGAAAATGCAGTGTACTCCTACTAAGATGAGAAAACAGAACTTAAGAGACTTAGGAGACAACAGAAGACACTGTTGCTGGGACATATAGATGCTGAGCATACGCTAGTTAATGAATAAGGCTAACGATTTAGCTGGCCAACATGTCCTTTATACAAACAATGTAAAGGCAGAATGACACTGGAAATGAGTGTCGGGACAATCAACATCAACAGCAGATGTGTTGGTAAATTACTAATGAATGACTCTATACAACTAAAATTACACAGTAGTATATTTATACTACTTTATATATATAATTTTCTGGAGGCACTTGGGTTGCTTAAATGTCTCTGGATGTTCCTCGTGAATATTCACAAAGTGTACTCCCACAGTTTGGGAGAATTTGCATTTGTGATGTGACTAAAACCTAAAGCATGTTGGTTTAATATTGAACTTGAATATTGCAATCTTGTTCCTCATTGCAACAGTAAACACAACCCCATTTGAATGCAGCATGAGACCCAGAGGTTCTCAGTTCCAGTCCTCTTTTGTGTTTTCCCTTCTCCAACATACTTCGACAGTGTTCGAACTGGAAAAGTCAGTGCTTAAGACAATAAAAGCAAGTAATAATTACTTACAAAAACATGACGTACTTAGGCAGATGGCAATTTGTTTTATTACTCTATATTAAAGAGTCAAATGCCAGTCTATAAAAATGATTACTTCATGACTGTATAGTGTCAGGGCCCAACCCATGAAAGAATCAGCAGTGAATATTATCATAAACTGTGTGTAATGTGTCTTAAACTCGTCACCTCTTATTTTACCAAAATCGTAAATTTTGAGCTCCTGTTTCAATATACTCAGATTTCACATTTCCTAAAAAAAAGACACACAGAGCATCTTTGCTTTACTCTGCCCTGGGTGGATAAAGTTATTTCATGGGCTAATGAGGTTTTTAGCCTGCACAAAGGAAGCCCTGCTCCTGTCACTCACTGATGCCCTTTGATTGGAAAGTCATTTCGATGACAGCGCCACAGATTAAAGTAAAAGACTCACAATTATTCTGCAAGCCTCAAACGCTCCTCTGGGCGGCTCGGCGTATGTAATCTCCTCTTTGCTTTTCATTAGCTTGCTTTATGAGGGGCTAACACAATCAAGCCGCGAAGTGCTCGGGCTACAGCAGCTGCTAATGTGGCGGCTGACAATGTGTGTGCAGGCTAATTACCGACTGTATACACACCGTATTCTAGCTTTGTCGCACTGATAAAGATGATGCCAAGATATAATATTGAGAAGGCACAAGCTTATATAGAGTGTTATTTTATTGCACAATGTGACAGTCATTTTTGTCAACTTAAAAAAAATGTTTTTTATTTTTATAAGCAGATGACATTAAATGGTGTATAACATTGCAGCAGCAGCAACACAAGTATTATTTGGTAATATGATTTATTTGTTTGTTTGTTTGTTTATAAAAAATTTCCTTATTAAGATGATTGATTTTCGCTTTAAGTAGTTTTTTTTTTTAATACAATTTTCTCTTCTCTCTGTTCTTTCAACATTTGTTTTACAAATCTTGTAGCTTATTTCAATAGACCTAGAAATCGCATTTTTACCTTAGCTTAGCTTATCTCAGTTGTTTGCTTTTTTGTTTTAGTGTTACTTTTGTTGATGAAAACTAAGATGAAAAGTGTACGTTTTCCAGAGACAAAAACGAAACAATAACTGCATAAAAATTCACCCTTGTACTCAAAATCTATGACGAAATGTAATGACATTTTCCTCAACAA